>JAJONR010009061.1:0-12421 GCA_029582245.1 Solanum etuberosum
GAATAAAGTCACATCTTTTTCTATCTTTTCCTTTCTTTCTTTTTTCTCTCTTCAACACAAGACTCTTTTCATACCCTTTTTCTTTCGGTTTCCTTTTTCATAGCCACCCTCAACTTATGTGTATTGCATGAGTTGAGGTGCACAATATCCGATGTCAGACCAGAGCCAAGATCAAGGTAAATTTTTTTTGAATTAGCCACCCACAACTTAGGCTTTTAGACTAAGTCAAGATGCACATGTCCAAGAGGGACCAGGGCCAAAACAATTATTTTAGGGAAGGTGAGTTAGGTGTATTGAAAGAAGTGGTCTACATTAGGCTCAAACATTTTGATCAAAGGGAACATTTATTTCATTTGGTTGGATCATTTTAGGCTTGAGTGGACTTATTTGAACAATGGCCTATGATCATTTCCCAGCTTCTAGCCTAGATTATCCTAGAAGGACCAACGGGGCAAGTCCTAGATTAGCATATACTGTATGAACATTCAAACTTTTCTCACACACACTTGGCACATTGTTTCATTATCAGATTATTAGATTAACCAGTTCAAGTGTTAGCTTAAGTCATGAGGTCAAACCGGTTCCTTGTCATGTCATATTGAGATCCAACACATTTAACTCATGGGTATGAATTTTATGCTCTTTATGCCATCATGATTTCATTCTTCTACTTACTCCTACACATACAATCCTAAACATGTCGGTTCAACATAAAAGTAAACAGACCTTTGGGGAAAAGAACACAAGCAAGAAAACCCCAAATGAGGATTATGAGTTGGGTTATTAAGAATTCACCTTATCACTCACAATTCATTTAACCCACCCCAACAAAATAAGGTGTAATTGCCCTCAATGCACAAAAATCAAAAGCAAAGCATAGGGTGAAGCAAACCTGTGGCGCAAATACGCTGAAGACTTCTCAAAAAGCAGGTGGGTTCGGTTTCCTGGAGCCCGTTGGATCAACACTACGGACGCCATCAGTAGCGCCCTCACCAATTATGGGAGCACCATCAGTAGTGCTCAGAATGCCAGATGGGCCAACATCCACCTCACGGGCCTACTGTTGTCTCATCTCCTAATCAAGTATAGACTTCCTCTAGGCCACCTCAAACTGTTGGCGCTCCTTCTTCTTTAATCTTCGAGCCTTGTCAGCATCAACAGTGTGGTCGGAGCGGTGGCGCTTCCCAGCAGTCCGGGAAGAGTTTGGTGGTGGCATAGCATCGCCAAATAAGGCAGTCATCACCACATCATCCTCCTCCGTTGTAGGGGTAGCCTCTGGTGCAGTCTCAGTTGGGGCTAAGAGGGCTTCAACATCAGCATGGAGGCTCGCCAACTCCGTCTGGAAGGTGGTCACATCTATGGTGGGAGCAGACCTCTCCATGACTCTCAACTCGAAAGCATCCAGGCACTTATGAACGGCCTGAATCTTCCGGTCCATCATCTGCTCTATCCTCACCTCGGACTCCTCAATAGAACGCTGCATCCACGACCTCATGTGCTACAGCAAAGTGGCCATCTACGTCTCCAGCTTCTGGACTCGGGCTAAAGGCACGTCAATAGACCCTGAAGAGGGAGTGGCTTGGGAGGTGCTCGGGGCCTGCCTAGTGGCCGAAGAATGTGGACCCTGGGAATCCGTTGGATGGTCTGGAATGGTAGTCGCATCCACCTGCATTTGCTCCACATCCGTAGCAAGATCAACACCTAAAGGCGGTACATTAACATGTGGCTCCCTCCTAGGTGCAGCAAGGTTGGCGTCATCTCGAATGAGGCTGATGTCCAGAGTCTTGGTCGCATGAAGCAACCAGCACAATGACAAACGGGAAGAGAAGCATCCCTGCAGAGCTGGAAAATGAGACACGGGAAGGGCAGGGTGGTGGTGTCCTTGAAGGCCCTCTCGTGGATCTCCGCAATCAGAATGCAGGCAAAGTCAATCTCCAACCCTGCTATACTGGCTGAGTAGGGGACAACCGATTCCGAACCAAAAGCCAAAAGAACTTCATAGTGAAGCTCAGAGACGCCTTCCTAATACCCAAACTAGGAGTCCGCATCCACTCAGTACGCTCTACCTCCTCAGCAATGTGACAAGACAACCATATCAACAGTGTCTCCCTCTGCTCAACATCCCTCTGAAACACCCCACTCTGAATGATGCCCATCCGGTAGTCATGCTCTTCTATATTAATAGGCAGAGGGTGGGCTGGGCCATATAAGAATGTGCGAATGGTGACCTCTAAGATGTGGATCGGGAAGCCCCGCACCAGTGTGGAGTGAAGTAGAGGCTGAGTTGTGGGCTTGGCCCGTTTAGAGATGGAGTTTCTGACGGTCGCAGCATAAGACACATAGAACTCTCTAGTCATCTCATTGCTGTATTTCTCGATGTTCCATGCCATCCACTCGTATCGGTGTCTCCGGAAGAGCTCCTCAATAGCTGGTGTAGTGTGGAGGCTACCTGTAAGGACCCTGCGCTCCTTAATCATGATCCTGACCATCCTCCGGTGCTCATTCAATATCGTGCCATTCTCATATATCTGATGCTGGCCCGGAGTGCACCATCTATTCAGCTCATCGGGCTTGGGGGCACGCTCAACTCTAGTAGGTATTGGGCTGTCGCCTGAACTATCGGTGTCTTATGAAGAAGCGGAATTGCCGCTCGAACTAGAGCCGGACTGTGACTCTGAGCCAGACTGTGCTCCGATCTGTATGGCCCCCTCTCAGACTGGGGGGGGGGGCAGTGACCTTGTCGAAGCTAGCCTGCTGGGCTCTGTTCCTAGTAGTGCGGGGGGCAGTGGGGGAGATCCTAGTGGTAGGTGGAATGTACTTGGTGTCAGTGTCCTCATCAAGCAGACGTCGGGAAGGAGCGACAGATTTGGACTTTCCCTTTTGTGCATAGGTTAGAGCTTGTTTAGCGGTAATGGTACCTGTGGAAGCTTAGTTAGTACCAAAACAAGGCAATAAGAATCACAAAATAATTTTAGAACAAGAATCGGACCCAAAAAAAAAATCAAAAAATTCCAGGCAGTGGCTGAACTTGTGACCCACGGTGGGTACCTACGGTCCGTGGGTTCCCTCCGTAGGTCAGAGTTCCCAATTTTGGGTCTCAGATATTGGAACCACGGATGTACAAAATGGTCTGTCAATCAAACGACGCACCGTAGTCCACACCGTGGTTCTACACTTCACCAATTTGTCGTGTGCTTCTGATCCACGGACCCCGACCTACGGTCCGTGGGTTGAAGTCGTGGGTCAGTTCTGTGCAAGGTTTCTAATTTGGACTCACACTTTGTGCCATATTTCAACAACTACACAATCAACCTAGGCCTACACATGCATTTCAACATATATTTTGGTAGTTCATCATCCTTAGGGTCATGGTCATTCAATTTTATTCACATTCACACGAAACCATTGAACAACCCTAAGTCAAAACTTCCAATTTAGACCTATTAACTGATTTATTTGGTTTTAATTTACAACACACTCATGTACCATCATTCCAAGGGTGTTACTAACTACAAATCATCATACACACACTTATTCTAACAATCCAAGGTTAAGTTTAACTTCATGATTTCATAATTTAAACAATGAACATCGAATTCAAAGTTAGGGTGAAATCGTTTACCTTACAAGTAATCGAAGTTTGTGAGTGTGTTTGGAGCAATGAAATCCTTATTCCTTTGCTAGCCTTTGACACCGAACCCGGATTTTGAAAGTGTTGGGGAAGAAAATGGAAGTGATGGAATGATTTGGGAGAGAAGTGGGAGTTATGGAATCTGTATAATTGATTTGGGGAGTGATATGGGGGTTATGAATGGGTGATTTGGTATATGGAAGGTTAAAAAATGGTTGGGGTAAAATATGGAAGTGGGAAACAGTTTAAAATGAAAGGTTTTAATAGAAAGGGGTCCGGGTCGGATCAGGCAGAAACCTTAGGTTGGATCCACAAGACCCCGTCAACGGTCCGTGGGTCGACCTACAGACCGTAGATCACTCTGATACTTATTAAAAATTAGAAAACTTACTTAGGATCTACGGACACCATCCATGGTCTGTGGATTGACCAACGGACCATCGATGGGGTCCGTAGACCACTGCACAACTATTTTCTGCAGATTTGTGCCTTTCATCCCTGCACACGTAGCAACCATTAGGACTTTCTTTTTACATTTTCTGGACAGTTTTTAGACACAGACCCTATTCTATATCTAGCCAACACTAATAAAAAAATAAACACCTATCTAAAGCTACAAAAAATAACAAGAAAGAAAGAAACTCCTAAATCGAAAAGAAACTCCTATAGTTGGCTAGATTGTACATCTTGGGTTGCCTCCAAAGCAGCGCTTGATTTAACGGCGCGGAACGACGCAGACACCTTGATTACTTAGACTTCATCAAGATACTAGGCCTCGATCACTTCTTGCACACTCTCAGATTTCCCCAAGTAGACTTTTATCCTCTGCCCGTTCACTTTGAACCTCGTTTATTCCTTTTTCTCAAGCTCGACCGCCCCATGTGGAAATACTTGAGTGACTCTGAATAGCCCGGTCCACTTGGACTTCAGCTTGCCAGAAAACAAGCGCAACCTTGAGTTGAATAAGAGCACCAAATCACCTACAACAAATTCACGCTTTTCAATCTTTTGATCATGGTACTTCTTCATCTTCTCCTTATATAAGGCTGACCTCTCATATGCTTTTAGGCGAAACTCATCAAGTTCATTCATGACTTCAATATCATTACTGTCACAATTCAGTGTTACCGCTGCTAGTGCATCAACACCTATCCTCTCATCAATAGGCACTTCATACTCATGCTCCACAGTATGATTCACCACCGATACTGACTTAACATCACCTTCTTGCTTAATAGCCCTGCAGATGTTAAAAGTGACCTCCTCATTATTCAGTCGGATTTCATCTGCCCTCTCTCCATATCGACTAAGGCACGCCCAGTAGCAAGGAATGGTCTCCCTAAGATGATGGGAACCCCAAAATCAACCTCACAATCGAGTATCACAAAGTCTGCCGGAAAGATGAACGACCCCACTTTCACAAGGACATCTTCGAGCAGTCCAACGTGCCTCTTCACAGTTCTGTCGGCCATAAGTAAACACATAGCAGTCGGTTTCGGATCTCCCAAACCTAATTTCTTATAAATGGAGAATGGCATCAAATTAATGTTGGCCCCCAAGTCGCACAAAGCTTTCACAAAGTGTGACTTCCCAATGGTACAAGGAATAGTGAAAGCTCCAGGGTTCTCTTTATTTTGCACAAGTGACCTAGTGGTGATAGCACTACAATGTTGCAGTCTTTCTTCATTCTCAAAACTAACAGCCCTCTTTTTGGTCACCAAATCTTTCATGAATTTAGTATACCCATGCATTTTTTCCAAAGCTTCTATTAACGAGATATTTATGGACAGTTCCTTCAGCATAGTTATGAACCTGTGGTATTTTCCTTCTTCAGTCTTTTTCACCAATCTCTGCGGGAATGGAGGTGGAGGTCTAAGCATGGGAACAACTTTTTGGGTCACCTCGGCTTCCTTTTCAATATCATCTTTTTGAATATCAGTAACCTCAATCTCATCCTCATCCTCATCCTTATCTATCACTTTTTCAACCTCGGACGGCATGGGAGGGTCTATGGTCTGCTTTCCTCCGCGAGTAGTAACTGTCATAAAATGTCTATCATTTTTCGAATTCTGGATGGTGTTGCTAGGAAGTGTTCCAGGCTGACGTAGATTTACAGTGGCAGACAACTGACTAAACCGCTGCTCAAGTTGCTTGATTGACACTGCATGGGCATCAACATTTAGATCGACTCCAGACAAGTCATTTCGCATCTCCTTCAAATTCTCATCAGTTGCATCAAACCTCTTCATCATCTTCTGCATCATATCCTCAATTCGTGACATACTATAACCAGAATCTCTATTACCAGGATGGACGTAGGTACCAACCATATCATTCATGTTGCCATAGTTGTTCCGGTTGTAGTTGTTATCACTATTGTAGTTCCCATCTCAGACATAGTTACCCTCACGGTTGTATTTACCCTTACGATTGTAGTTTCCATAGTTCCGACCTTGGTTTCCTTGAATTTGGCGCCAATTATCCGAGTTGGAACCTTGGGCGTTGGTTCGGAAACCCCCCGTCTGATCATTCACCAAATTTGCATCCTCCTCATAGTAACACTCCTCAATTGGTGGTGGTGGAGATCTAGTCAGATAATTCACAAACATTTACCTTTTCCTCACTACCACTCACATGTTTTAGTACTAGACCTAATTTTGTTCTCATCTGCACCATCTCTTCCTGAATGTCATCATTAGCTTGGTTGGGAGCGGTTTGGACAGCGAACGTGTTCCTACCAGTATTTGCTTTTCTAGTGCTCCAGGCTTTGTTGTTTTAAGAAATCTTCTCAAGATTTTTGGCGATCTCCTCAAAAGTGTATTCACCATATGATCCTCCGGCAATAGTATCTAGCACGGCTATTCCATTGTCATCCTACCATCTATAGAAATACTCCCTCAATGACTCAGCATCAATGCGGTGGTTTGGAACACTTCAAATGAACCCGGTGAACCTATACCAAGATTTGCTTATTGAATCTTCTGGTAATTCCGTGAAGTTGTTCAGTTTATCTTTATGATTTAACTTCTTGGACACAGGAAAGTATCTTGTTGTGAACACCTTGTGCATTTGGTCCCATGTATAGATCGAATTGTATGGTAACTCAGAAAACCACACCGCAGCATCACCAGTTAATGATAGTGGGAAGACCCTCAGACCTATAACATCGATATCTAACTCTGGTCGCCCAAAAAATTTTTTGCACACAATGAAAAGTTTAGCCATATAAGCATATGGATCCTCCGAAGCCAACCCAGCAAATAACCCTCTCGTTGTAAGCATCTATATCAAGCTGCTAGTGACCACGAATGTGTGACCTGGAGGTAGAGGCGGAAGAACAATAGGACCATCTGAGGTGGTCGCATCATAATCAGCCCTGTAATGCTCACGAAACCTCGGTGCTGGCGGATTTTGGACACTTTCTGCATTACCAATTAAATTACTACCATGAACCTGAGGCAGTTGCACTCCAACTCTATCTCCTTGACCCTCTCCATCAGGATTATTATGTACCCCTTGATTATTCATTCTTCTCAAAGTTTTATTCAACTCTGGATCGTAGGGGGTCAATGGTTCGTCACGACTCCGTGTACTTGGCATACACTAGAGTAGAAACCTGTAGAAAACAAAAACAAAACAAAAAAAATGTAAAATTAGGAAATACTTTACTAAAGTTCAGTAATGTAGTTAAACTTAATCTAAAAGCCTTATTCCCCGGCAGCGGCGCCAAAATTTGACACACTCAAATTACACCTCCCTAAAGAAGTATAAGCGATCGTTATCAAGTAAAGAACCCAACTTGTAGGTTGGGGTCGATCCCACGAGGAATATGCTTTAGACTTAACTTTAACTAACTATTATTTCCGTTTAGTCAACTTATTTCCGAGGAAAGTAAACAGGGGGGATTTTGTAAGTAACTAACAATTTAGAATGCTTTAGTAACAAGTAGGCAAGATTCAACCTTTGAATTATCAATATGAGAAAGAAACTAGGGCTCATGTGTTCCCCACAAGCTCTTAACACGGTAATCCTAATAATAATAATCCTTTCCTAGTGTTTTACATGCAAAGTTGGTAAGTTAGGTATCCCTAAGTGATTGGTCATCCAAGTAGGGAATTTCACCACGCACCTTGGTCCAGCTACGGGTGTATGCTTTACTAAACCTTATCTTTTACCTCAGATTAGTCATCACATCAATGTATGGCTTAGTTTTCACCCTCACTCCAATTGATACTAGACTATTAGATAGCATCCACTAAATATTTGTTGTTAATTATTTTCTCATTTACCACCTCCTTGGTCCAGCAAGTAGAAATGGGGCGAGTTCTAACGTTTGCAACCGTTAAAAAGACTTCTAAGCGAAAGAATTAACAATATATGCGCGAACACTATTCAAGAATTACTTAATTATTATTCATACTTTGTTAATTCCTCATGGTTCCCACAACCCTAGTTGTGGATTTAGCTACTCACGCTTGAAAGAACACAATTCATAATTGGGTAAAAAGAATTCATGAACTTACAAGAAGAATTGATGAAATCCGGAATCCTCAATTGAATTTCAAAGAGAAAATCATATAAAATGAAAACCAGAAAGTTAATTGCTCAAAGTTTGCAAAATAATTCCCAAAGAACAAAACTTAGTAGTAAACAATAATGTCTAACCCCCAAAAACAAGGATTACAACTCCTATTTGTAGAAAAAAAATTCTAAATTAAAAAGGAAACTAAATAAGGAAATAAACCGCTGGAACGCGGCTTCAGTTGACGACTCGACCTATGGTGTGTGGGTCGACCTATGGTCCGTAGGTCCCCTTCCATGGCTCCACACTTAGGATTTTTCATCAGGTACTGGAACTTTAACTTTCTGAACTCATCGACGGATGTACAGGACGGCCCGTGGGTCGACCTACAGTCCATCAGTTGCTTCGTAGTCCCACACTTGGTCAGACTTCCCTGATGCTCCACCTACGCCTGCCCATCGACGGTCCGTGGACTGGTCTACGGTCCGTCCTAACATTCCGTGGACTGAGTACTGAAACTCAACTACCAGACCAGGATCTACGACTGACCACCCACGGTCCGTCCTAGCACTCCGTGGGTCACTCCGTTGGTGGCTACTTCTGCATTTTTCAGCTCTCATCTCCATCAACCGCATCCACGCCTATTTCCTGCAAACATTATACACAAAACATTATTTCTAATACAAAATAGCCCTAGACACACACAAACTCTAAGTGAAATGCATCAAAAATACCGTAAACTCACGGTATATCAAAACCCATGATCCCAATATCCAAATTAGGGATTTTTCCACCATAATTCCCAGATCAAAACCTTCTCCCAACAATAATTACCCAAGAAACTAAGTTCTACGGATTGAAATACGGATTAGGGGAGTAAAATCCTTACCTTTAGTGCTAGAAGAGGTGGAAAACTCTCAAGAACTTGCCCTGGGTCGTTCCTTAGCTCTCAAGAACGAAATTTGAAGAATAATAACATTTTTGGGGTTTATTTCTGACTTTAGTCGCGTCTGTCCCACTGTGGTGGACCTCATCTCGCTACAGCGGCCCCGCCCTGGCAGGAATAATCCTCCCCTGGCGGCTTGCACAGAGACAGAGAGTTAAAATCAGAGTTCCAAAACCCTAATTCACAACACACTTTCAACTCATGACAGTCAGAAAATACCCGTTCACGCTAAGTTCAGTTTCGGGAGTTCTACTTGTCTGAATACGATTTCATAAAGTCGTACGGGTTCCTTAACGTCTTAGCTATCTACTCATGTGATCAAATTCATAATTAGATCTCTCATTCATTACCAAATTTTGCTAGACCTCACTGACTCAGATTTCGTCCAAATCTAAACTAGGCTAGGAATTTTTAAGTTACTACTCAAAAGTTTTCTGGCCCCAATTCTCTTCCCATTGGCTTTTTCCTAACGAAAGAATCAGGTCATTACAATAAATTTTCATCGTGTCAAAACTTGCAAGTGGATTTATGAATCCGACACATAAAATAAGTTAAGTAGTGCTCTAAAGGAAATTAATCATTGAATTAAATTCGTCAGTAGTTTAATTTATTGATTAGTATCTGTAATCTTAACATGGGGAATTATATAAGTGTTTAATGGGGAATTTAGAAATATAAATAGAGGAGTGCAATTATGAATTTCTAGTGGAATGATTTGTAATTTATTATGGTAAGAATAATTCAAATTAATTATTTGGAATTATTTCTATAATAAGAAGTCTTAGTAATAATTATGTGGTCCCTACAGTTCCCATATTTAACTAGAACTCAGAATCCTATTTTCTAGTTAAAAAGGAGAAATAAGCGTTATTTTCTGGTTCAAGAAAAAGGAGCGTGACTTTTTTCTTCTCCTTTTTGGAGTGGAAGAAATCTCTATAAGTAGGGATTCTCCTAACCTAGAAAAAGATGGAAGGTTTTCTATTCATACTTGCCCACCCAAGTATTGAGAGAGTTCGGATGTGAACTTGGGATCACTGTAGAAGACCGTAGCTGTTGGCTATCTTGTGGATTCGCTAGAAGGTCTATCTAATTTGTCGATTCGCTTGAAGGTATCTGCTCACGCTTCAAGAGGTAATTCTCGAATTAAATTTCAGCAAGTTTATGTGTTCTAGCATGATTACATGTGTTCTAGTATAAAAGTTATTGGTTATCTATTATTCATGTAAGCAGTATGATTTTGGGTATGCTTTCGTTGTGCATATAGTTTTCCAACAATTGGCATCAAGAGTCACGCTTACATCTTCTTAGATAATATAATATAATAATGTATATAATTTCGGTACATACATAAATATGCATCTTTCTTAACCCGAGTTTGATTTACGGCCGATATCAATTTTTTAATCATTGATTGTCGAAAAGTGGTAGTAAACTGTTTTAGGTCAATTTTTTTCTTAACAAAATTATGGGTTTTTTTTGTTTAATAATTATTTGAGTATTATTTTACACATTATAAATTAAGAATTTTGTGATTAATAAATAGTTACTATTAAAATGGCTTATTTATTTGGAATCATTAAAAGATTCTTAAAGTTTTATACATGTGAAAGATTATATCAATACATGAATTGAGAATTATGATTAATAAATAAGATTTACTAAAGTGATCTATTTATTTGAGTCATTAGAATATCCTCAATGCATCATAGATAAACTGTCCTAAGTGAATACTAGTGGTGAATATTTATTTATTTGAATGGAGATTTACCTTGAGATTCTAGTAACACTTAATTAATTCATGAGAAAAGATATGAAAGGTTTTCACCGATCGAAAAGGAGAAAACGTAATATCTTGGATTCTCAAGTATTTTAATTGAGATAATAATTTATTGTAGGGATGTTAGTTGTGTGTCCAAGTCAAAGGAAAGACACACGGTATGTCTATGCTCATGAGATAATTATTAAAAGAAAATGAAATTTTGAATTAAGTTATTTTAATTTTTAACCTTTCCTAAAACGATCATTTTTCAAATTTGGTCATAGTTAAGGTGGTCATGAATTTTATGATATCTGGTTGACTTGAATTTGATGGTTCCAATGAAAATCGTTTAGATGGATTTAGGTAGCTTATCGGATTAAAATTTGATTTGTATATGATAAGATCATTCTTTATGTTAGTTATGTTTATGTTAAATTTGGAACATGATTGCACATGGTTATTTAACATGAATTGATATGTGATAAGAATATAGGTCATATAGTTTTAATTCCTAAGGATACTTAAATCACTTGAATTTGAATTTGGTCACAGTTTTGGAAATAATTTTTTTTGGACTCCAATTGACTTGAAATTTGGTAAGTTCATTGCTTACGGCCTAGTAAGAAGTACTCATTGCTATGTGGTTATAATTTTTTGAGGTCGTTAAAATGATTTTAAAGTTATTCCTTGGAATTAAAATGTGATTTAGTATGAATGACATTCTTTATATCGATTTTATTTATGTTATATGTGGTACATCATTACACGTGATCGGTTAACATGAATTGATATATGATAAGGGTGTAGATCTGATTATTTTTCTTTAAATCGTTTGAATTTGAATTTGATCACAACTTTGGAGATAAATATAATTTGTGAACTCTGATTGATCTGAAATTCGGTAGGTTCATCAAAAATGATCAAATTTAAAATACTCATTGTTATGCAGTGATTTGGTAATTTGAGGTCGTTCAAATGATGTTTTTGAATATTTTTTTTGTATCTTGAAAATTAATTTTAATGAAAATTACTCGACTATGATACAGTGGTGATAGAGATTGTTCTCTATGGTATTCATGACTAAATTTTAGTGAAATATTAACTTCATGTGTTGGCTTAGACCTTCCTTCATATCGGATGAAATTAATACAAGTCATTAAAATTTAATCTCTAGTTTTGATTATCTGTATTGACTCTCCCTATCTAAGGAGTATTTGATTTGATCAATGGATCTAGGGATAATGATATTCACTTTACTTAAATTAACATATACTCTCCATCTGAGTTAACTTTTGTTCTAAATTTTTTGAAGTGAATATCTGACACCACATATGTATGTTGCATGAGTAGTTATTTTTCATCAAAATTTATCGTTCAAGATGCATGGATATCTATGAGGTGTGTTTTGAATTTTAATATTCAATGTATACATAAACATGCTGATTTTTTTGAAAATAGTATTCAGATAAAGTAAATAGTTTTTAAAATTTTGTTCTTTGTTCTTGATTTGTATATCTATTTCACAAATGATGATATGTGTTATGTGATAAGAATTTTCAAACA
>JAJONR010009063.1:0-15127 GCA_029582245.1 Solanum etuberosum
CTTTCATCTCATATTCATATCCACTCGGTGCTAAGCATAATTCCCATTAAGTTCATGTTAAGTCTTAACTTAAGTTCATACTTATGGAAGAATGCCCTGGCATTCAATCCAACATGATATCATGATAGCTCATAGATTCAATAGGTGAGAATAGCCTTTCAACCTTAGAATCATTATTATGTGAGTAGACCTTTCACATCATGTTCATAGTGTGTTCATGAGAATAGCCTTTCAATCAACACAACAAGATTATCATAGTCCTAAACATTTCATACATAATCATGTGTAAGGGTATAGGGGAGAATGACCTTTCAACAATACCACAATTACACCATAGTCATAGGATCTTCACTCTCAAACTGAAGATTGAAGCACATGCATAATTCTCATAATCATGTACAATTCTCATAATTTTCCCTTCAAGGACCATGAATCACATTCAACCCAAACATCTAGAATTTCTACATTAGATATAGATAATAACATGATACAATTAACTCAATCATTCTAAGCATAATCTATTCACATGTTTCTACAATCAATCAACCCACATGATGAGATTACAATTTAGTAATATGGGGAATTCATGGGTTCAAGGGGGTATTTCATCATAAATCAACAATAAATCATAAATTCAATCATAATCCAACATAAATCAATCATTAAAAATGTTTTTGAAAAGAACCCATGACTTGGAGTGAAACCCTAGCTTTTTGCGGGAAATCCAAGTTGTGAAATTGAGTTTTGAAGGGACTGTATGGGTGGAGGCTACCCATAGATGAAAATATACCATACCTCGATGAAGAATACACACAAAATTGATTGGAAAAGGCCTCTACTTCAAACCCTAGCTTGATTTTCTTCTTCTTCTTCCTTGGAGTTCTAGAAAGAAGATTTGGGGAAGATGGGTTTTGATTTGGAAAGTTGGTAGTTATGATTTAGATGACTTAGTTTAGGGGCTTAAAGCACTTATATAGTTAGTATAAAATAATACAAAATGACGTCACTTAATAGTTAATTAAACTGGAAAACCCTAAACTACCCCTCAACTAACTCCCAAAACTACCTTCCAGGTGTGACCCACGACCCCCTCACCTACGGACCGTAGTTGGACCCACGGATCGTGCTGGTGAAGCGTGGGTCGGGGTTCTGGGACTTGAAATGGAGGGCTTGACCTACGGATGCGAGCCACGTGGCGTGGACCCATCCACGAGGCGTGGGTCCTGCCCGTGGCTACTGCCTTAGGTAGATTCCAAGGAGGCCTCACCCAGGTTGCCCCCCTACGGGGCGTGGGTTGACCCATGAGGCATGGATGCCCTCTGTGGATCACTGCCTGGCAGCCTTTTAGGTCTTTTCCTCAAGGACCCATGGTTGGTCCTTTTGGGTTTAGGCCTTGACGTTCTAACACAAACACATGAATTTTAAGGTACAGGAGCGTACATTCAAAAATCTAACCCTAACGTCGAGCTCTAGCTTAGCCTACTAGTTCCGAAGTGTTACATTCACGGGCCGTGGTGCCCTTGACGGGTCGTGAGGCCTGGCACCCCACTTTAAAGTGGGGTTATTTTAGGTAATTGCTTTTTAAGTTATTATTAAGTGAGGTTGTTTTGTATAGTTTTAATACACCTATATAAGCCTTTTAAAGTCATTAACCAACCCATTCAACTCATTAAATGCCAAAACCCAAATCAATCCCAAAAGAATTCATCTTCTCCAAAATTTCTCTCTCTAGAACTTCAAGGAAAAAGAAGAAGGAAGTTGGAACTAGGGTTCAAGAAGCTAGGTTTTCTTCTCAAATTCGTGGGAATTCTTCACTAAGATATGGTAGCTCTTCATCCATGGATAGAATCCATCCATGGAGTCCCTCCAAACTCAATTTCAAAACTAGTGATTTCCCCAAAAGTTAGGGTTTGACTTCAATCTCATAGGTTCCTCTCAAAAGCATTTTTAATGATTGATTTATGATGGATTATGATTGAATTTATGATTTATGATAAAATCCCCCAAGAACCCATGAAACCCCCATATTACTCAATTATGATCTTGTGATGTGGGTTTGTTTATTATAGAAGAATGTTATGAGATTATGCTTGTAGTAATTGTGCTAATTGAATCATGTTATTATCCATGTCTAATGTTGTAATTCTAGATATGTTGATTGAATGTGATCTATGGTCCTTGAAGGGCAAATTATGAGAATTATGTATGATTATGAGATTTATGTACATGCTTTATGAATACTTTGAGGGTAAAGTGATTATGACCATGATGTAATTGTGGTGTTGTTGAAAGGCTATTCTTACACACACACACTTATGAATGAAGTATGAATGAAGTTTCCATGATTATGATGATGATGTTGTGTTGATTGAAAGGCTATTCTCAATTATACACCTAAGAATGATGATGATGACATGCTGTGAAAGGTTTTCTCACAATATGATGATTCTTAGGTTGAAAGGCTATTCTCACCTATTGAATCTATGAGCTATCCTATGAATGATATTGGATTGAGTGTTGGATACATTCTTCCATGAAAAATGAACTCAAGTAATGTTATGATAAGTACTCTGTGGGGAATAATGCTTAGCACCGAGTGGATATTGATATGAGAAGGAAGCCTTCATGTGAGTTGAGGCGGGGTTTCTAGAAGCAATCTCTTGAGATGGATGCCCTCACGTGAGTTGAGGCGGGGTATCTAGTAGCAATCTCCTTATCCCATAACTATGTGCCCTCATAGATTTTTAGCTAGTGGATCCACCTAAGCTATGTTAATGGTTCTACCTTAGGCAATTAGGACAACCTTTTCGGTGTGGGTAACACCGGATTCCATGATTTACTCACATGGTCTATGTCGGTTAAGGCTTACCCCCACTATGAATGATTATGAACTATGGCTCCTCAAGAAGCTCTACTTAGTGTGGGTGGGAGTATGGGATCTCATGCATACATTGCACAAGTAGGCTTTGAGAGTAGTTATGGTGTGTTTCTTTTATGTTATGATGGTCTATAAAATGATGTGTTCTTAATGTGGTTTGTTGCTATGAGTTGCTTTCCTTGTTTATGAGTGTTAAACTAAGGATGAGATCAAAAGATTGTAAGTATGATTATGGTGGCCTAAAAGTGGTACTTAGTGTGGATGGGATTATGGGATCTTATCCATGTATTGCACAAGTATGACTTAGGGTTACATATGAGATGGTTCTATTATGCTATGATGATCTATATGTTGAATATTCTTATGACTTATGCTTTTACACTAATGTTCATAATGGTTCTCAAACTTGGTAAACTGCATGCTTTTCAACTAAAATGTCCTTTTTAGCATGTTTTTATGATTTTATGCATGGCTATCATACTTAGTGCATTTTTGTACTAACCCATATTTTCCTACATTTTCCAAAGTGTAGGGTCCGGTTCTTAAGGCGATCTCCTTTTGGTTCAAGCTTGGATCGACTATTCTCCTAGCTTGTGGTGAGTCCTCATGATTCGAGGATGGATGAGTCATTTGTAGTTCCTTTCTATTATTTCATTTTCGGATTATGTTGAAAGGGTTGTGACCCTATTTCTTATTAAAGTATTGTAATAGATGGCTATAATGAGACAAGTCCAGACTTCTGCTTGCTTTTATAAAAGACTTCGATTGTATGGATAAAGTTTTAAAATTTATGCATCATTTCTATTGCTTTATGTTATGATATGCTAAGTGTCTTGTGTTAGGCCTTTCGGGGTCTAGTACGCCATGTTACATCTAGGGTGTACCACTGGGTCGTGACAAAGTGCCACCCACGATGCCACCCACGCCCCGTGGATAGACCCACGCCCCGTAGGTGGGCAGCGTGGGTGAGCTTCCCCTTTAATCTGCCTAAGGCAGTGTCCACGGGCAGGACCCACGCCTCTTGGATGGGTCCATACCTCGTGGATGGAGTCGTAAGTCCCTGATGATTCTGAGATTTCAACTCATTTAGGGCTTTGTTTTGATAGTTTATTATCCTCAAATGCCTAATTTATGCTCCGTACTGATGTTAAAATTTTGATTTGCAGCAAAGAAGGCAAAAGGAGAAAGGCAAGGATATTACCGTGTGAAAAGGAGCTAAAAAGATGAAAAAGGCTAAAGATAACAAAAGCTGAGAATCGGCTAAGCCACTCGGTGAGTTTCAGCTCACCTAAAGTCCCAGACTGCCAGCCCTGGGGAAAAGATAATTTGGTGATGGATTTGGACATTCGACGGACCACCGACAGGATCGGCGACACATTCTGGATTGCCTAAAGTCATAGAACCTTGAGGACTAAAAGCCAAGGAAGACCGGCGATGAGATGGAGTGATTGGGGAGTCGCCGACCTGGTCGGCGACGCTCGACTTACCTCACCTAATGGTCCTTGTAGTTGAAATTTGAGAAACTATAAATTGAATTCTAAAAGAGTTCAAAGGGTCGGGGTTTTTATTAATGAACTGCAGTTTTAGTTTTCTTCCATTTTTTGGAGAGTTTTCTTAGTATTTTCCATTGGAGAACAACTTTGAAGGGTTTTTCAAGTAGATACGAAGTGGGTCTTTGATTTTTAGCATTTTGGATCATTTTAAAGACTTTGATTGCAATACCATGATCATGGAGAATGTTTTTTGTATTAATTTCTATTTTTTTATGATGCTTAGCTAAAACCCAAATTCTTGGAGTGTGATTATGTGATTATTTGCTTAATTAGCTTATGGGTATTGTTGTTTAATAATTTAAATGTTGTTTTAATGTGGGTTTGATCGATAGCTGAGTAGTAATTTTTGAATTGTAGTTGCAAATACAATTTTAGCTTAGTATTTTGGGCTTGCTCGAGAGAGAGGTTCTAAAACCAAGGTTATCGATTGATGATTGTAGTGTGTGGTTTGTTATGGGTTCAGCTCGAGAGAGTGAATCTTAACTCATTCCTACCTATCTAGCTCGAGAAAGTAGATAGATTATGGTTTTGGGTTGTTTTGTAGTGTCAAGCTTATCGAGGTTCGAGAGAACTCGCCTGAACCATAATAGTTGTTCGAGAGAAAACTATTGCACCTATAGTCTAGCCTACCCTTAGTGATTCAGCACTTTATTATTAATCTCCAATTACCCATATAGTGAAATTAGCTTATAATCGATCACATCCCGAGAATCCCTTCCTACTTATCTAATCCCCTATTTTAGTGATTATTATAGTTGTTAATTGATATCTTAAAAGCCCCCATCTGACATTCATTGTCAAACCGTTGACTTATTTTTTTTATTTCGATAATGTCTACTTCTATAACCGGTTAGAATCACATCTTTACTTCCTAATAGAATTTGATACGGTACCGCTCCCTGTGGGTTCGACCCCAACCGCTCCCTGTGGGTTCGACCCCAACCTTTCGTTGGGTTATATACTAGATTACGATTGTCTATACCTAGAATTGGATGAGGTGTATTTGAGACGTAAATCAAAATGACGCCGCTGTCGGGGAGTGGTGTTATTGAATTCTCTTTTGGAAGTGGGTTTGTGATTTGATTGTGTTATAGTTGAACCCATTTACTCTTTGTTGTTGTTTGTTGTCTTTTTGCACAGGTGACGAAATAAGTGTCAACGGAAGCAGTGCAATGTCCAATCCCAAAAATGTAGCTTGAATTGGTATCTCAATCCTGCCACGACGTTAAATAAGGCGCTTCTTGGGAGGCAACCCAAGTTTTTGATGTTTTTAATATTGCTTTTGAATAACGGGTGTTTATTGTGCAGGTTGGAAAGTTGAAAGTGTAGGAAAATGAGAAGTAGGCGAGCCAAAAGTCCAGTCGGCGACTCGCCGAACAGGTTGGCGAGCCTAACTTGGACCGCCGTTTGAACCACCCAAATTACTGGGGATTCTGTAAAACTCAGTGAGCTAAAGGGAGACTCGACGCATCACCGAGTGGGTTGGCGACCGCGACTAACGTCGCCGACCAGCGTGCAAACTGAAGAGTTTTAAAAGGCCAAACAGTTTTAAATTCAAATATCTCTTCATTTTCATACTTTTCAATTTCCGTACTCTCACAACCTCTTATATTGTTGTTTCTGCATTATTATTCTCACTTTATTTGGGATCTTGTGCTCGGGGTGGATTTTAGAATTACATTGCTTCCTAGCTTTCAAAATTTTCGGCATCAAAGGTTGGTTTTCCGAACTCCATTATAAAAAAAAATAAAAAATTGGTTGTGATCAAATGTCTGATCGTTTTATGGTATTTATTTCTTTGCATTTGAGGAAAACTGCTATTTTTGTTGGCGGGGTGAGGTATTTCCATACCCACCTCTATTGGCTGTTTTTGTGAATATTGTTGTTTTTTGGTTTTGTGAATGTTGGATCTGATTTTTGCTTTACATATCTATATCTTGGTTTCTTATCCATATTGTTCCATTGTTTTGAATTGCAAATGGTTTTGAACCAATTTTAAATTTTGCCACCTTTTGAGTGTGTGATTGTGGTTGTTCTTGTACAAATTTGAGTGTCGGTTGTGGTCAATATCGATGACTTGAATAGTGCTCTTAATCGAACAAAATGAATGTGCGGCTATGATGAGGCAAACGAAGTTACATAGGCAATATGTGAACTTTTAGCATCTCGTTGTGACTAGCCGGTTGTCGAATGAGTCTCTTATGATGAACATTGCACACTAGCTAGAAAGTGTGTAGTCTTGTTTGATAATTGTATCAATCCCTTGATTTGTGAGGTCGTATTGAAAATTTTGCTTGATGACGCCTAGAATTTGCCCCGTTGGTCCGGTTGATTGAGTGATGCAAGCAATAAACATAATCTTAGGCAAAAATTTTGAAGAGTGAGCCTATATGTCTACATAACTCTTTGTGGCCAACCTTGTGAGAAGTGTGAACCTTACTTGACCCCTTTTGAGCCTAACCTTTTCTTGGAAGAAACTTGAACAATTGTGACCTCTCTTTATCCCTTCACCCATAACTTTCATGAAGTATGGTTTGTTTGAATAGCCAACTTAGGCCAAAAGCCTAAGTTGGGGTGTGGTGGAAAAGAAGAAAAGTCAAGAAATGTTAAAAATCCCCCCTTATTTATCGATTTTTTTGAAAAAGATGGAACCCCTCCTTGTAAAAAAAAAAGAGGAAAAGAAGTAAGGAAAGAAAAATACTGAAAAAGAGAAAAAGTAGTAAAATTTGCAAAAGAAATGGGGTATCTGATGGTTCATATGGAGTTGAATAATGGGGTGGATTATGAGCAGCTTTGAAATGTGAAAGAAAAGGAGGAAAGTGAATTTCAGGCCATACTTCATGAAGGTAGAAATCATTAAGCCTAAATGACCATACCTTTACACTCAGCCCTATTACAAGCCTTGAAAAGACCTTTGTGATCCTGAGTGAGCTGAAACGAATGTTTATTAGAAAATAAGGACAAGCATATGGGTGGAGTCATGCATGTGTTCATCTTTGTGAGTGTGAGAGTTGTACGTGATTCTGGGACTTTAAATTGTTGAGAAATTTTGTGTGAATATGGAATCATCTTTGTTGTGAGGGCATTTGAATACCTTTGTTGAGCTTGAACTTACATTTGAAACAAGCATTGTGAGCTTGAGTACTCTTGATGATGGTGAGTCACAATTTGAAACTTCAAGTGCACAATTGATCATTGTATAAGTAATTTGAACCTTGTTGTGTGCATTTATGTTGAGTCTTATGCAGCACTATTTGTAGACATCATTGTTGAACTGATTGATCTTGAATTTTACTTAAGGACAAGCAAAAGTTTAAGTTGGGGTGTTGATGAGTCTGAGATTTTGACTCATTTAGGGCTTTGTTTTGATAGTTTATTGTCCTCAAATGCCTAATATATGCTCCGTACTGATGTTAAAATGTTGATTTGCAGCAAAGAAGGCAAAAGGAGCAAGGCAAGGACATTACCGGGCTAAAAGGAGCTAAAAAGATGATAAAGACTGAAGATAACAAAAGCTGAGAATCGCCTAAGCCACTCGGCGACTCGCCGAGTGGAACTTCAGCTCGCCTAAAGTTCAAGACTGCCAGCCCTGGGGAGAAGCCAATTTGGCGATGGATTTGGAAATTCGGTGGACCGCCGATGGGATCGGCGACACATTCTAGATCGCCTAAAGTCACAGAACCTTGAGGACTAAATGCCAAGGAAGATCGGCGATGAGATGGAGTGATTGGCGCGTCGCCGACCAGTCTTTGCAGCTGAAATTTGGAAAACTACAAATTGAATTCTAAAAGAGTTCAAAGGGTCGGGGTTTTTATTATGGAAGTGCAATTTTAGTTTTCTTCCATTTTTCGGAGAGTTTTCTTAGTATTTTCTATTAGAGAGAAACTTTGAAGGGTTTTACAAGTAGATTCGAAATGGGTCTTTGATCTTTAGCATTTTGGATCATTTAAAGACTTTGCTTGCAATACCCATATCATGGAGAATGTTTTTGGTATTAATTTCTATCTTTTTATGATGCTTGGCAAAAACCCAATTCTTGGGGTGTGATTATGTGATTATTTGCTTAATTAGCTTGTGGTATTGTTGTTTAATGATTTAAATGTTGTTTTAATGTGGGTTTGATTGATAACTGAGTAGTAATTTATGAAATGTAGATGCAAATATAATTTTAGATTAGTGTTTTGGGCTTGCTCGAGAGAGAGGTTCTAAAACCAAGGTTATCAATTGATGATTGAAGTGTGTGGGTTGTTATGGATTCAGCTCGAGAGAGTGAATCTTAACTCATTCCTACCTATCTAGCTCGAGAGAGTAGATAGATTATGGTTTTGGGTTGTTTTGTAGTGTCAAGCTTATCGAGGTTCGAGAGAACTCGCCTGAACCGTAATAGTTGTTCGAGAGAAAACTATTGCACCTATAGTCTAGCCTACCCATAGTGATTCAACACTTTATTATTAAGCTCCAATTACCCATATAGTGAAATTAGCTTATAATCGATCACATCCCGAGAATCCCTTCCTACTTGTCTAATCCCCTGTTTTAGTGATTATTGTAGTTATTAATTGATATCTTAAAACCCCCCATCTGACATTCGTTGTCAAACCTTTGAATTATTTTGTTTGATTTCGATAATGTCTACTTCTATAAACAATTAGAATCACATCTTTACTTTCTAATAAAATTTGATACGGTGTGGGTTCGACCCCAACCTTTCGTTGGGTTATATACTAGATTATGATCGTCTACATCTAGAATTGGATGAGGTGTATTTGAAACGTTAATCAGTCCCTAGCCTGGATTGCCAACCCCTAGACCCCAAACCACGCCCAACCAAGACGGGCCGTGGGTCCAACCAGGACCCATGGTCGGGGTCTCATGGTTGGGGCAGTGAAGGAAGTTTGGGGGTTAAGTGGAGGGGCACTTAGGGGTTTTCCAGTTTTAAGTAGGTTTAAGTGGTGTTGTTTTACCCTAATCTACACCACTTATATAAAGACTTTAGACCCCTAAATTCATTGATCCTAGTCATTATTTCAACTCACCAAAAAGAAACCCAATTCCCTCTCAAATATTCTCTCTCTAGAAATTGAAGAAGAAGAAGAAGAAGAAGAAGAAGAAGAAGAAGAGAATCAAGCTAGGTCAAGCCAAGTCTCCATTGTTTCAAGCTTTGAGGGCATTGTAATCAAGGTATGATGGTTTATTCATTCATGAATCCCTTTCATCCATGAAGCCCCCATGTTTTCCCCAATTTAGAAGAAGAATTCCCCAAGTCAATCTAGGATTTCTTCTAATGTTATGGGTTATGATCCAATAGAGTGGATTATGATTGTTTATGATTGTTTATGAAGGAATTGCATGATTTTAGTATGATTATGCATGTATACTTGATTTAACTAAGATTCTAAGGTGAATTTGATATAGTTGAGTTTTATGCCATGACAGGGGAAATTAAGGGCTTAGCTATGATCTTCTAAGATTGATGAATTACATTATATATTGCTTGAGATTAGAGCACCTAGACCTGAATTGCTTAAAAGTAAAGCTTGTAGACTTGAATTGACTAGATTAAGGCTTATATGGTGAATCATGATTAGTAATGCTTGAGTTTATGCCTATATGATATGATATGACTAGAATTGCTAAAGAATGAAGCATGTGAGTATAATGCCTTGAGACTTAGGCCTATGAGAGGCTTATGAGAGGTATTGCCTTGAGAGTAAAGACTTGTAGATATGAAGGTTAACTTCTAGGGCTTTGAGAGTAAAAGTTAATATGATGAAATAGGAATGCTAAGGCTTTGAGAGTGAAGCTATTATGTAGGTTGATTTGTATATGGCATTACTTGTGGAAATAATTTACCCACATTACCTATATTATGAGTTTATGAGATTATACATGTTCTTATAGAACCTATGTAAATGCTTTATGAACACTTCGAGAGTGAAGTGTCTATGATTATGATGTTGTAGTTGTTGTGTTGGATTGAGTGTCAAGACATTCTTCCATGAACATGATATTGAATATGAGATGGAAGCTTTTACGATATTTGAGTCCGGGTTCCCAAGTATGTCTCATGAGATGGAGACCTTATATGCTAGTTGAGTCCAGATTTCTAGTAGCAATCTCCATATTTATAGAAGTATGTTAGTTATGATAGCTTGAAATTATGATATGGTATCCCTTCATGAATAGCTTGACTTGGTAAGACAAGACCATGCATGTTAGCTTGAGTTAGTAGAACTCATGGTTAGCCTTAGATTGAGAAATCGTACCCTTCCAATGTAGCTTGAACTAGCATGAGAGTATGCTTGCATGATAGCTTGACTTGGTGAGGCCACATTATTTCATGATAGCTTGGATTGAGCAATAGTACCCTTTCTTGAGTAGCTTGGACTTGCATGAGAGTATGTTTTCCATGATAGCTTGGTCTAGCATAGTAAGGTATTTTTCCTTGATAGCCTTGAATTGGTAAATTGTAACAATTCATGAGTGATGATATGTTGTGGACTAGTAGACAGATACTCTTCCATAATTAGCATGAATATGAGGGACAAGTCCCTAATCAAAGTAGCATGTTTATGATGAAATAAGATTACTTCAAGGAAGTATTGTAAGTATGTTCTAATATGAGATTTTATTATATGATATATGCTTAGCTTGGATTGTTGCTATTATTGCCTTCCTTGATATGTTTGACTAAAGGTAAAAGTTCCCTCGTCTATGAGAAATGAGCTAAGGATGAGCTCAAAGATGATGAATATGAATGAGGGCCTAAAATAGTTTGCTTAGTGTGGGTGAGATTTATGGGGTCTTATCCATGCATTGCACAAGCATGCTTTTGGGGTTACTTATGGAGTGTTTTCTTATGTTATGATGATCTAGATGCATTGATTATGCATATGACTATGTTATTATCTCTTATGCTTATAGTCTATGATTTATGTGGTATTTCTTATGGTATTGTTATATGTCTTATGTTGACTAATGCCTACTTTATGCTTATATTGATGATTTATGCTAGCCATCATATTTAGTACATTATTATACTAATGCATACGCTTACCTACATTCTTATCAAATGTAGGGTCCGGCGATATTGAGTTCCATCCCCGTGGCTAGGTTCATAGTAGAGCAAGGATTGAAGACTTGGTAAGTCCTCATAGTATCGAGGATTTGATCACCTTTCCTTTATGTCTTTCTTTTATGTATAGAACTATTGTATGGGTTGTGTCCCAAGATTTATTCAAGTTGTTTTAGATGGTTTGAGACAAGTGTAATAGACTTTCGCTTTGCTTTGATAAAAGACTTCGATTTTTATGAAAAATGTTTTAAAATTTCCGCATCATTTCCATTACTTTATGTTATGATATGCTAAGGGGCTTGTATGAGGCCTCTCGGGGTATTGTACGCCTTGTTACATCTAGGGTGTACCCCTGGGTCGTGACAAACTTGGTAATTAGAGCACAAGGTTTAGAATGATTCTAGGATGTCTCAAAACCACGTCAAGTAGAGTCTTATTCATAAGTGTGAAGCGCGCCACATTTATGAATAGGAAGCTCTTAGATGATTAGGAAATCTCACTTCTTCACTTCTCTAAGTCGTGCCATAGAGTTTAACTCTATAAGGTCTTTCTCCTAATCCGTGCCTGATGGTTTTTAGGATATGGCGACTACAAGGGCTAATGCTAGAAGGAATGAGGAAGACAATGTGGATCAAGAGGTTCCTCCCCAAGCTCCTCTTCAAGCTCCAAATGACCCTTTGGAGGAGAATATGAAAAATGCGGAGGTTAGGTCGGCTTTTCAAATGTTGTCTCAAGCCATGACGGCCAAAGTCAATAGAGAGGTGGTATCTCCCGTGAACCCAATTGTGGGTACGGCTGCTGTAATAACCTGAAAACTAGTGAGCTAAACTAGAAAGTTCTAGAGTGTTGAGTTAGGGTTTTGGAGTTTGATATGAGGAATAGACTCGTAAAATGACTTTTCGTACTTAGAATGAGGGTTTTAGGGTTAGGACGTCAAGGTACGACCCCCCAAGGACCAACCAAGGGTCCTTGAGGGGGACCCAAAACAGCCCCAAAAGCTATCAAAAAGCAGCCTCCCACGAAGGGCATCTACGGCCAGTAGATGGACCCACGCCCCGTGGGAAGGGGTCGTGGGTCAAGGCTGAAGCTTCCCCTACATGTTGAGCTGCAAACCTTCACCAATGAAGGTGCAGCATGGTCAGTAGACCCACCCACGGTCAGTGGGTAGAGGTTTCGTGAGTGGAAGCAGATTTTTAGTTTTTAGTTTTAAGTTAGGGGCTTGGGGGTTAATTGGTAATTAGTTAGGGGTTAAGTGTGGTCGGTTAGTTAGTTATTAAACCACTTATATAAGCCTAATATACCCCTAATTAAGTCATTATTTTAGATCCACAAAAAAAGCTAACTCCCTCTCAAATATTTCTCTCTCTAAAACTCCATAGAAGAAGAAGAAGAAGGTGAAGTCTAGGGTTCAAGGGGCTTCCTTTTCTCCTCAATTTCGTGGTGAATCTTCATAAGGTACGTTAGTTTCTTCATCTATGGGTTCTTCCACCCATAGAGCCCCCTAGAGTTTCCCCCAATTTGTGAAGAAGAACCCCAATCTAAGCTAGGGTTTCTTCCAATATGTGGGTTTAGTTAGGTATGACTCCAATTGGTTGGATAATACTTGTTTATGGTTAATTTAGTATTGATTCATGATAATATGATGATTTTACATGTTTTCCATGGTTAACCCTAGTCTAATTGATGAATTTGAGTTATGTGGGTTTATGCCATGAAAGGTGAAATTGAAGGTTCAAAGGTAATCTTCTAGAATTAATGTTATGAATAGAAATTTTTCAAGAATATAAGCATGTAAACATGAATTGAACTATATTTATGAATGAATGATAGATCATGATTAGTAGTGATTGAATTTGGGGTTATATGATGAAATATGATTAGAATTGCCTATGACTAAGGCTTGTGACTAATATGTCTTGTGATCTAGATTAGTATGATGATTGTAGAGTAAAGCTTGAGAGTAGGGCTTGAAATCATAAATGTTGATCACTAGGGCTTCTAGAGTAAGTCTAATGTGAAGAGATAGCTTGCATAGGATTGGTACAGTAGAGGTTAGAGTTGTAGTGGAAGCTTTTACCCACATGACCTACCTAGTACTATATGAATGCATGTATATAGAATGTGAAAGGTCTTCTCACATAGGATGATTCTAGATTGAAAGGTTAATCAATTAAAATGAATCAAAACGTGTTAGATTAGAATAGCTTGAAGTTGTGACATATGATCCCTTCATGTATAGCTTGACTTGGTAAGACAAGACCAAGATTGGTAGCTTAGGATGGAGGAACCATACTCTCCTAAGGTTAGCTTGAGTTAGCATTGTAGGATGCTCTCATGGTAGCTTGAGTTAGTGATAGTCATGGTAGCCTAGGGTTGAGGATACATACTCTCCTAAGGATAGCTTGAACTTGCATTATAGAATGCCTTCATGGTAGCATGACTTGGTTAGGCCAAGACCATTTCATGGTAGCTTAGGATAGAGGACTTATACTCTCCTAAGGATAGCTTAGGATTGAGAACTTATACTCTCCTAAGGGTAGCTTACATTAGCATCATAGGGTGCTTGTATGGGTAGCATGACTTAGTTGATCTAAGACTATTTTATGGTAGCTATGATGGAAAACTGGTACCCTTCCTAGAGTAGTTGGACTTACATAATCAATATGTTCCTATGATAGCTTGGTCTAGCCAATAGGGTGTTATTCTTTGGTAGTCTAGAATGATAAATAGTAATCATTGAGTATGATAGCCTAAGGAAGTACTTAGTGTGAATGGTATTATGGGATGCCATTCATGCATTGCTCAAGTATGACTTGAAGCTACTTATGAAGTGTTCTCTTATATAGTGTAGACTTAACTTGGGTTGTTGCTATAGTTGCCTTCCATGATATGATTGACTAAAGGTGATAGTTCCCTTGTCTATATAAAGAAATCTAAGAATGAGACCAAATGAATGGTAAGTATGCATATGGTGATCTCAAGGTTATGCTTAGTGTGAGTAGTATTATGGGATGTTATTCATGCATTGCACAAGTATGCTTTGAAGTTACTTAGGAGTATAGTACTCTTATGATATAAAAGCCTAAGACTTGACTATGCATGTAGACTATGATTAAGATGATCAAAAAGGGATACTTAGCTTGGGTGGTATTATGGGATGCTATTCATGCATTGCACAAGTATGCTTTGAGGTTACTTGAGAATAGTCTTTTTATGATATGATTGACTAAGAGTTGAGTAAGGCTTATATGATGCTTATGTTGGAGATTTTACTTATGACTATGATATTGCCTCTTATGCTTATGGTTGATGTTTCATGAAGTATTTCTTATGTTTATGGATTATGTCGTATATTGACTAACCCTTGTGTTATGCTCTTATGATGTTGTGCTAGCTAACATATTTAGTACATTTTGTACTAACGCATACTTTGCCTACATTCTAATCAAATGTAGGGTTTGGAGATTGAGTTCCATTCTTGAGGCTAAGTTTCTAAGGAGCAAAGGAATTGAAGATTTGGTGAGTCCTGATAGCCTCGAGGACAAAACCCACTATTTCCCTTTATGTCTTTTATGTTCATGTTGAGACTATTGTATGGGCTATGTCCCAAGAGTTTTTATT
>JAJONR010009064.1:0-16882 GCA_029582245.1 Solanum etuberosum
TGTAGGTTGGGGTCGATCCCACGAGGAATATGGTTTAGACTTAAACTTAACTCACTATTATATTCGTTTAGTCAACTTATTTCCAAGACAAGTAAATAAAAGGGGGGGATTTGTGAAACAAATAACTGATTGTTGTTTAAGTAACAAGTGAGCAAGATTCAAACTTTGTTGTTATCACTGACAGAGAGAAACTAGGGTGTATGTGTTCCCAATAAGCTCTTAACGTGGTATTCCTAATAATAGTAATCATTTCCTAGTTATTTACATGCAAAGTTGGTAAGATATGTATCCCTAAGTGATTAGTCCTCCAAATAGAGAATTTCACTCCGCACCTTGGTCCGGCTACGTGTGTATAATTTACTAACCCTTACCTTTACCTCAGATTAGACATCACATCAATGTATGGCTTAGTTTTCACCCTCGCACCAATTGACATAAGACTATTAGATAGTATCACACTAAAAATCTATTGATAATTCTTTTCTTATTAACTACCTCCTTGGTCCGGCAAATAGCAACAAGGTGAGTTCTAACGTTGGCCACCGTTAAAAAGACTTCTAAGCGAAAGAATTACCAATACATGCATCAACACTATTAAAGAATTACTTAGTTATTATTCATACGTTGTTAATTGCTCATGGTTCCCACAACCCTTGTTGTGGATTTAGTTACTCATGCTTGAAAGAACACAATTCATATTTTTGTAAAGAGAATTCATGAACTTACATTTAGGGTAGAAGAAACACGTAATCTCCAATTGAATTTTAAAGCGAAAATCTTATAAACCGAAATCCAGAAATCAAATTGCCAAAGTTTACAAGTTAATTCCCAAGAAAATATCAAGAACTAAAAGTAAACACTAATGTCTAAACCTCCAAAAATGAGGTTTACATACCCTATTAATAGAAAAACATGTCCTAAACAAAAAGGAAACAAAATAAGGAAATAAATTTTCTGGACGCGGCTTTGGTCGACGACTCGACCTACGGACCGTGGGTTGACCTATGGTCCGTAGGTCCCCTCCGTTGGTCAACACTTAGACTTTTTCTACAAGGCCTGGAACCTTCAACTCCCAGTTCATCACTGACGGACGTGCAGGACACCTACGGTCCGTGGGTCCTCTTCCGTGGCTCCATACTTAGGATTTTCATCAGGTACTGAAACTTCGACTCTCTGAACACCTTCTACGGACGTGCAGGACGACCCGTAGGTCGACCTACGGTCCGTAGGTTGCTTCGTAGTTCCACACTTGGTCAGACTTCCCTGATGCTCCCATATACGCCCACCATCGATGGACCGTCATAGGACCTACGGTCCGTAGGTCCCTTCGTGGCTTGCTACTTCTGCAGATTTTTCAGCTGTCATCTCATTAAATCGCGTCCAAGCCTATTTCTTGCAAACATGACACAAAAACATTATTTTCAATACAAAATGGCCCTAGAGACATACAACTCTTAAGTGAAATGTATCAAAAATACCGTAAACTCACGGTATATCAACACCCTGAACTTAATTATGTTGTTTGTCCTCAAACGACACACTAACACTCTAAATGACACTTGTGGAGAAGCATATATACAAACTCAGCAATCACATGGCTATCTCAACCCATTCCATCTTCTTAGTGCAAATCAGTTTTATTAGACTCAACAAGCTAGCTCATGCGAATCAAGATAAGACACAGATTGACCAATAGAAACAACAACATACACTTTTCACAATCACAAAGGTACCAACTTTCCGACAATGTAACTAGTTCCCTCACTTCAAACGAAATCCTTTTCACACAGAAGATATGAATTTTGAGTTTTAGGATTCATTCCACACTCACGCTTAGAAGTGACTTCAAGTACAGTTAATTCTCAATACCATAGGCTTGCCCTTATTTTCACTGCTTAGACTCTCCAAACTAGTTGCTAGGATCACTATAGGACTTTCTTAGCTTGTAACGTAGGCTCAGGGTCAAGTGTGATACATTTGGGTACTTTTTAGTGAGTTTCTGCACTCCTTGACATTACATTGGCTTTTGACCTCTTTAATCAACCTATTTTTGACATCCTTTCATTTTACTTTCTTTCCCTCGACTCTTTTCAACATGGATATGACTTTTTGGCTCTTATTTTTCACTTTCTTCTTTTTCTTTCACCTTATTTTTCTTTATTTCTTTCATCACTTTTATTTACCATCTTTTTTATTCTTTTGCACAAAGTCACATCCTCTTCTATCTTTTCTTTTTCTCTTTTCAACACAAAACTATTTTCATACCCTTTTTTTTCTTTCGGTTTCCTCTTTCATAGCCACCCTCAACTTATGGATTTTGCATTAGTTGAGGTGCACAATATCCGATGTCGGACCAGGGCCAAGATCAAGGTAACTTTTGAATTAGTCACCCTCAACTTAGGCTTTTGGCCTAAGTCAAGGTGCACATGTCCAAGGAGGGACCGGGGCAAAGACAATTATTTTAAGGAAGGTGAGTTAGGTGAATCAAAAGAAATGGTCTATTTTAGGCTCAAATATTTGGATCAAAGGGAACATTGATTTTATTTGGTTGGATCATTTTAGGCTTAAGTGGACTAATTTGAACAAGGGCCTATGATCACTTCCCAACTTCTAGCCTAGATCATCTTAGCAGGACCAACGGGGCAAGTTCTAGATTGAAACATACTGTCTGAACATTCAACTTTTCTCACACACTCTTGGCACATTGTTTCATTATCAGATTATCAGATTACCCAGTTCAAGTTTAAGCTTAATTCATGAGGTCACATCAGTTCTTATCATGTCACATTAAGATCCAACACATTCAACTCATCAAGACTATAGATCTAGCACAATTCAATATTTTTGTATAGGGATCATTTTTCTCACCCTTTTCATGCCATCATGCTTTCATTTTTCTACTTATGCCTACACATACATTCCTAAACATGCCGGTTCAACATAAATTAAAACAGTCTCTTGGGGGAAAAGAACACAGGCAAGAAAATCCCAGAGAGGATTATGAGTTGGGTTACTCAGACTTCACCCTATCACTCACAATCCATTTACCCCACCCACAACAAAATAAAGTGCAATTGTCCCCAATGCACAAAAAAAATTAAAAGCAAAGGATCGGGTGAAGCAAACCTGTGGCGCATATGCGCCGAAGACCACTCAAGAAGTTGGTGGGTCCGGTTTCCTGGAACCCGCTGGATCTGCACTTGGAACGCCATCAGTAGCGCTCCCATCTACCCTCTCAGCACCCTCAGTAGTGCTATCATCAACTCTTGAGACACCATCAGTAGTGCTCATACTGCTAGTTGGGCCTACACCTATCTCCCTGGCCCTCTACTGTCTCAGCCTCAGTGTCATCAGAAGTACGACCAGAGCGGGGGCGCTTCCCAGCAGTATGGGTAGAATTTGGCGGTGGCATACCATCTCCGAATAAGGCACTCAACACCGTATCATCAACCGGTGCCGTAGGGGCAGACTCTGGCTCAGTCTCTTATGGAGAGAGAAGTATAGTGACATCAGCACGGAGGTTCTCTATCTCCTTCTGGAGGGTGGTCACATAAACAGTCGGGGCTGGCCTCTTTAGGACTCTCAACTCAAAGGCATCCAGGCGTTGATGAACAGTCTGGACCTTCTGGTCCATCATGTTCTCCATCCGCTGTTCAACCCTAGCCGCAGACTCCGCTATAGAACGCTGCATCCATGGCCTCACATGTGGAAGTAGGGTAGCCATCTGTGCCTCGAGCCTCTGTAATCGAGCTAAAGAGATTGTGGTGGTGGCGCCGGAAGAATGGGTGGCTCTGGATGAGCTAGGGGCCTGACCGGCGGCCGGAGACGGAGGATCCTATGCCTCTGCTATAGTGGATAGAGGGGAACTGTCATCATACTGCATCTGCTCCACATCCGCTACAAGATCATCACCCAATGGTGGCACCTCAACCTGTGGCTCCCTGCGAGGTGAAGGTGCATTGGACTCATCCCGAATAAGGCCTCTATAAAGAGTCTTGGTTGCATGAAGCAACCGGTCACAATGCCATACTGGTACACAGGAGTCCCTGCAAAGCTGGAAGATGAGGCAGGGGAAAGGCAAAGTGGTGGTGGCCTTGAAAGCCCTCTCGTTGATCACCTCGATCAGTATTCGCACAAAATGAACCTCAAGTCCTGCTACCATGGCTGCAACTATCACCGCTTGGTCCCATGTGACCACATTGTCCGCCTGAGTGTGGGACAGCCTATAACGTACCAGCAGCCAGAAAAATTTTGCAGCAAAATTTAAGCTGGCCTTCCTGATGCCCATACTCAGAGTATTGACCCACTCTGCTCGCTCGCCATCCATGGCAAGATGTCGTGCTAGCCACCTAATAAGTGACTCCCACTCCTCGGCATTCCTCTGAAATACCCCACTCCGGATGATGCCCATGCGATAATCTAGCTATGATGTATTGATGGGAAGAGTCTGATCCGGGCCATATATGAACCTGCGTAGGGTGGTCTCGAAGATGTCCACAGAAAAGCCCCAAACTAGTGTAGCCTCGAGTGGAGGCTGAGCTGCGGGCTTTGCCCTCTTGGAGATGGACCCTATAATATTAGCGGCATAGGAAGCGTAGAACTCCCTGACTATCTCCTCTCTGTACGTGCCTCGGGGCCGGGCCATCCACTTGCACCTGTGTCTACGAAAGAGTTCCTCAATGACTGGAGCAGTGGCAGGCTACCTGTGAGAGCCCGACGCTCCTCGATGACTAGTCGAGCCATCTTCTCCTTCTCATTCAGCCTGCGGGAATCTCTGTATATCTGATACTGGCCCTCCACACACTATTGATTTGGTTCATCAACAACTGGTGCAGGCTCGGTACTGGGGGGCACTGGAATGTCACCCGCACTATCACCCTCAGAAGATGAGGCAGTGATACCATTAGAACTGGAGCCTGAGTTGGAGCCGGATGCAGACTCAGAGCCAGTCGGTGAACCGATCGGTGTGGCCCCCTCTTCAAACTGGGGGCAGTGACCACGTCGGAACTCACCTGTCGAGCTCTGTTCCGTGTAGTGCGGGGAGCAGTGGGGGAGGTCCTGGTGCGAGGTGGAACGTATTCCACATTAGTGTCCTCATCGATCAGCTGAAACGACGGTGCCACAGATTTCGATTTGCCCTTTGCGGCGTAAGTCGGAGCTTGCTTGGGGGCCATAGTACTTGTAAGAGCTTAGTTAGTACCTAAACAAGCAAATCACACACTCAGAAAAATTTTAGAACAAGAAATGAACCAAAACCAAAACTGAAAACTTTCTGGACAGTAGCAGAACTTTCCACCTACGGTCCGTAGGTCCCCTTCATAGGTCAGAGTTCCCAGAAGTTGGGTCTATGATGTGAAACACGGATGTGCAGAACGTTCCGTCGATGGAATGACGGACCGTAGTCCACCTCCGTGGTTCCACACTTGGTGACTATTTCATGTGCAACATACCCACGGACCCGACCTACGGTCCGTGGACAGGGTCTCGTGGGTCAGTTCTATGCCAGGTTTCAGATATGCCTCATATTGTACTCATTATTTAAACAAATGAATTAATCAACTTAGGTCTAATCATGCATTTCAACACAATATATGGTAGTTCGTCATCCTTAGGGTTCCGATTACTCACAATTTGACTTTTTGACATACCGAACTAGGAACCCTAAGTCAAAACTTCCATTTATACCTTTTACCCTGATTCAGTTAGTTTTAATAAACTTCACACTCATATAACATCATACCAAGGGCTATTCTAGCATACAATCCAACATTTAACCATAAAATTAACAACCCAAGGTCAAGTTCCAACTTCGTGACTTCATAATACAACAATGAATAGTAAATTCAAAGTCAGGGTGAAATAGTTTACCTTTCAAGAAATTGAAGTGGGTGAGTGTGATGATACAATAGACTCCTTAGAACTTTTGTTAGCCTTTGACACCGAACCCGGAAAATGGAATCGTTGGGGAATGGAGATTGGGTATTTAGGGAGAGAAGGAGATGATTTGGGAGTTTAGGGAAATTAATGGGGATTGATGTGGGAGTTATAAGAGTGCTTAGGGGGATTTAGAGTATTAAAAAAATGGTTGGGGGGATTTAGATGGACGTGGTAAATGATTTGAATATGAATGGTTTTATTTAAAGTGAGTCTGGGTCAGGTCGGCAGAACCCTAGGTTTGGACCCATGAAACCCCATCTACGGGTCGTGGTTCGACCTACGGACCATAGGTTAGGTCCGTAGGTCACTCTAACACTTAGAATTTTTAGAAAACATATCTGGGATCTACAGATTCCATTCACGGTCCGTGGATAAACCCACGGACCGTCGATGGGGTCCGTAGACCACTGTACAGCCTTTTTCTGCAGATTTTGCCTTTCCCCCTTGCACACATAGCAACCATTAGGACTTTCTTTTTACATTTTCTGGACACTTTTTAGGCACGGACCGTATTCTACATCTAGCCAACACTAATACAAAAATAAAACACCTATCTAAAGAGGTACAAAAATTAGAATAAAAGAAGAAAACTTGTAGTTCGAAAAGAAAAACCTCTAGTTGGCTAGATTGTACATCTTGGGTAGCCTCCCAAGCAACGCTTGATTTAACGTCGCGGCACGACACAAGCCCCTTGATTACTCAGACTTCATCAAGATAGTTGGCCTCAATCACTTCTTGCACACTCTCCAGCCTCCATATGTAGACTTTGATCTTTTGCCCGTTCACCTTGAACCTTGTTCCCTCCTTGTTCTCGAGCTCGACCGCTCCTTGTGGAAATACGTGAGTGACTATGAATGGCCCGGTCCACTTGGACTTGAGCTTGCCAGGAAACAAGCGCAACCTTGAGTTGAATAAAAGCACCAGATCACCCACAACAAATTCACGTTTTTCAATCTTTTGATCATGATACTTCTTCATCTTCTCCTTGTACAAGGCTGAACTTTCATAAGCTTTTAGGCGAAACTCATCAAGCTCATTCATTTCATTCACTCTTTGACTCGATGCAGCACCCCAATTCAAATTCAACTTCTTTATCACACACATAGCCTTATGCTCTAGCTCTACCGGCAAATGGCATGACTTCTGATATACAAGTTGGTAGGGGGACATACATCTGGGAGTCTAGAATGCGGTGCGATAGTCCCATAGATCATCATCAACCCTCCTTGACCAATCTGTTCTATTGGCATTCACAGTCTTTGCAAGAATCTGCTTGATCTCTCTGTTTGACACTTCAACTTGCCCACTAGACTGCAGATGGTAAGGAGTGGCTACATTGTGAAGGACTCTATATTTCTCTAGTAATGCATTGAACAACTTATTACAAAATTGGGAACCTCCATCACTGATAATCGCCCTAGGTGTACCAAATCTGGAGAAGATAATCTTTTTTAGGAATGTTGTGACACTTTTCCCTTCATTGTTCGAAAGCGCAATTACTTCCACCTATTTCGACACACAATCAACCGCAACAAGAAAATACTTCCTCCCCTGTGAACTAAAAAATGGACCCATAAAGTCAAGGCCACATACATCAAACAGCTCAATGACCAATATCGGATTCATAGGTAGTTCTTGCCTCTTTGAAATTCTTCCTTCTCTTTGGCAACGATCACAAGACTTGGAGAAATCATGAGCATCTTGGTGGATGGTAGACCAGTAATACCCACACTGCAAGAATTTATGAGAAGTCCGAAGACCACTATGATGCCCACCAACAGGCGATGAATGACACGCCTCTAGTACACTCATCATCTCAACCTCGGGCACACAGCGACGAATAATCCCATCAGCAAAAATACGGAACAAATAAGGCTCATCCCAAAAGAACTTCTTCACATCATGCATAAACTTTTTCCTTTGGTGAAAAGACAAATCCGATGGAACCAGATCACTTGCCAAGTAGTTAGCAAAGTCTGCGAACCAAGGAATAAGATCATGAGAAGCAGCCAATACCTGTTCGTCTGGAAAAGCATCATTAATTTCAGCCCCATCTCCTAGCTTGAGCGTAGCTTCCTCCTCTAATCTGGACAAATGATCGACAACTTGATTTTTGGTCCCCTTTCTATCTTTCACCTCAAAATCAAATTCTTGCAGCAACAATACCCATCTAATCAACCTCAGTTTTGCATCCTTCTTAGCCATGAGATACCTCAATGCAGAATGGTCAGTATGCACTATGACCTTATTACCAAGCAAGTAGGATCAAAATTTCTCGAATGCGAAAACCACAACAAGGAGTTCTTGTTCACTCACCGTGTAGTTCTTTTGAGCCACATTTAGAGCTTTGTTGGCATAGTAAATAGGATGAAGAATTTTCTCTCGCCTTTGTCCCAATACCACACCAAGCGCCACTCCACTTGCATCACACATCACTTCAAACGGTTGTCCCCAATCTGGTGGAATAATGATAGGTGCGGAAACTAGCTTTTCTTTCAACTCTCCAAATGCTCTCAGACAAGCATCATCAAAATCAAACTTACACTTCTTTTCGAGCAATTTGCACAATGGGTGTGTAATTTTGGAGAAATCCTTGATAAACCTCCTATAAAAGCCTACATGCCCAAGAAAACTTCTAACACTTTTAAGAAGAGATAGGTGGTGGAAGCTTTTCTATTACCTGAACTTTAGCTCTATCAACCTCAATACACTTCTCAGTAATCCGATGACCCAAAACGATCCCCTCTTTCACCATGAAGTGGCACTTTTCCCAATTTAGCACAAGATTGTACTCTTCACACCGTTTCAATACCTCGGCCAAATGTATCAAACAACCATCAAACGAGTCACCTACCACAGAGAAATCATCCATAAATACCTCAATAGTGTCCTCCACCATATCTGAAAATATCGACATCATCCAACGCTGGAAGGTTGCTGGAGCATTACACAACCCAAATGGCATCCGTTTGAAGGGTAAAGTCCCATAAGGGCATGTGAAGGTGGTCTTCTCTTGGTCTTCCGGAGCTATGAAGAACTTATTGTAGCCTGAATAACCATCAATAAAGCAATACCAACCCTTACCAGCAAGGCGGTCCAGCATCTGATACATGAACGACATAGAGAAGTGATCCTCTTTTGTCCAAGCATTCAATTTTCGGTAGTCCATGCATATTCTCCATCCAGTAACTGGCTACATCGGAACAAGCTCTTTTTCGCATTCGGAACCACGTTAATCCCACCTTTCTTAGGAATACACTGAACAAGACAAACCCAACTACTATCTGCATTGGGATATATGACTCCAACATCCAACCACTTGTTGATTTCCTTTTTCACTACCTCTTGCATAGGAGGATTTAGCCTCCTTTGGTGCTTGATACTAGGCTTGTGGTCCGGCATGAGTTGGATTTTATGAGAACAACTGCCAGGAGGAATCCCAATAATGTCCGCAATAGTCCACCCAATAGCCCGCTTGAACCTCTGCAACACAGAAACCAATGCCTCAAAAGTACCATCTCTCCCCAAGAATACATACCTCAAATGCGATGGTAGGGCCTTGAGCTTCAATTTTGGAGCCTCTTCAACAGATGGTTTTGCGGGTGGAGAGTCGCGATTCTTCATATCTAGATCCAATTTCTTTGGTTTGGAACGGAATTCAAACCTATCAAGTGCGGCGACCAATTCACCATAGTCTTCAATACCATCACCCTCAAAATTCATCATTACCGCTGCCAGTGCATCAGCACCCAACTTGTCTTCAATAGACACATCAGAACCTCGCTCCACAATATGATTCACCACTGACACTGACTTGAGATCGCTTTTCTGCTTCATGGACCTACATATATTAAAAGTTACCTCTTCACTATTCAATCGGAACTTCATCTGCCCTCTCTCCATATCGACCAAGGCGTGCCGAGTAGCAAGGAATGGTCTCCCTAGGATGATGGGAACCTCAAAATCAACCTCACAATCAAGTATCACAAAATCCGCCAGAAAAATAAATGACTCCACTTTCACAGGTACATCTTGGAGAACACCAATGGGCTTCTTCAAAGTTCTATCGGCCATGAGTAAAGGCATCGCAGTCGATTTTGGAGCCCCTAAACCCAACTTCTTGTAAATAGACAATGGCATCAGATTAATGCTTGCACCCAAATCACACAACGCCTTTGCAAAATGCAACAACCCAATGGTACAAGGAATAGTGAAAGCACCAGGATCTTCTTTCTTCTGCACAAGTGACCTAGTAGCAATAGCACTGCAATGTTGCAACTTATCATCATCTTCCAAACTGATGGCCATCTTCTTAGTCACCAAATCTTTCGTAAATTTTGCATACCCAGGCATTTCTCTAAAGCTTCGATTAACGGAACATTGATGGAAAGCTGTTTCAACATAGTAATTAACCTGTGGTATTTTCCTTCTTAATTCTTCTTTACCAACCTCTGTGGGAACGGAGGTGGAGGTCTAGGCTGGGAACAAACTGTAGCATTCCTGGACTCTCCAGTAACCTCAATCTCATCATCATCTTTTTCAACCACAATTTCAACCTCAAACGGCATAGGTGGATCAATGTCCTTTTTACCCCCTCGAGTAGTGATTGTCATATAATGCCTATCATTCTTTGGATTCTGGATGGTGTTGCTAGGAAGTATGCCAGGCTGACGTGGGTTTACTGTAGTGGACAACTGATTCATCTGTTGCTCTAGTTTCTTGATCGACATTGCATGGTCATCAACTTTTTGACCACTTCCAGACAAGTCGTTTCGCATCTCTTTCACATTCTCATCAGTCGTGTCAAACCTCTTCATCATCTTCTGCATCATATCCTCAATCTGTGACATAATACCCCCAACTTCACTATTACCAGATTCCTGATTTACAGGTGGAACATAAGGCCCAACTCTCTCGTTCTTGTTGCCATAGTTGTTCCGATTGTAGTTGTTGTCGTGATTATAGTTCCCATCTCGGACATAATGACCCTCTCGATTGTAGTTACCATTGTTCTGACCTTGGTTTCCTTGACCTTGGCGCCAATTATCCGAATTGGAACCTTGGGCATTGGCTCAGAAACCCCCGTCTGATCATTCACTAAGTAAGTATCTTCCTCATAGTAGCATTCCTCAACTGGTGGTGGTGAAGTTCTAGTCAAGTAGTTTATCGCATTCACCTTTTCTACACCTCCGCTCACATGCTTCAATACCAGCCCAAGTTCTGTCCTCATCTGAGCCATCTCCTCACGAATGTCATCGGCCGATTGACTAGGTGCAGCTTGTACTACAAAAGTGTTTCTTCCAGTGTCTGACTTTCTAGTGCTCCATGCTTTATTATTTCAGGAAATCTTCTCCAGTTTCTCTGCGATCTCCTCAAAAGTGCACTCACCATATGATCCTCCAGCGATAGTATGAAGCATAGCCTTACCATTGTCATCCTGACCTCTGTAGAAGTATTCCTTCAGTGAATGATCATCAATGCGGTGATTTGGAACACTTTGTATGAATGCAGTGAACCTATCCCACGAACTACTCACAGACTCTCCAGGTAGTGCTACAAAGTTGTTCAGTTTGTCCTTATGAATCAGCTTCTTGGACAACGGAAAATACTTTGCCATAAACACCTTGTGCAATTGATCCCAAGTGTGAATTGAGTTATACGGAAGCTTAGAAAACCATACCGCAGCATCTCCGGCCAGTGATAGAGGGAAGATTCTCAACCCTATGACATTCATGTCCAACTCTAGTAAACCCACACAAATCTTGCAAACACTCCTCAACTTAGCCATGTGCCCATGCGGATCTTCCAAAGCCATACCAGAGAACAAACCTCTTGTTGTAAGCATTTGCATCAAACTGCTAGTCACCACGAATGTATGCCCTGGAGGTAGAGGAGGGAGAACAATAGGTCCTTCATATTCAATGTTATTGAAGTCGACCCTGTAATTATCACGCAGTCTTGGTTCAGGTGGGTTATGCACCCTCAATACATCTCCGAGTAGATTATCACCCTGAACCGGAGTATTCTCATTATTCACTTTTTCCTCAGGCTCCTCTATGACTGGATTATTGCGGACCCCTTGGTCATTCATCTTTCTAAAGTTTTGCTCAACTCTGGATCGTATGGGGTCAGTGGTTCGCCTCGACTCCGTGTACTTGGCATATACTAGAGTAGAAACCGGAAGAAAATAAAAACAAAATAATAAATAAAATCAGGAAATAATTGACTAAAGTTCAATAATGTAGTTAAACTTAATCCAAAAGACTTATTCCCCGGCAGCGGCGCCAAAATTTGATACACTCAAATTACACCTCCCTAAAGAAGTATAAGCGATCGTTGTCAAATAAAGAATCCAACTTGTAGGTTGGGGTCGATTCCACGAGAAATATGGTTTAGACTTAAACTTAACTCACTATTATATTTGTTTAGTCAACTTATTTCTGAGACAAGTAAATAAAAGGGGGGGGGGGATTTGTGAACCAAATAACGGATTATTGTTTAAGTAACAAGTGAGCAAGATTCAAACTTTGTTGTTATCAATGAGAGAGAGATACTAGGGTGTATGTGTTCCCCATAAGCTCTTAACACGGTATTCCTAATAATAGTAATCCTTTCCTAGTGTTTTACATGCAAAGTTGGTAATATATGTATCCCTAAGTGACTGGTCCTCCAAATAGGGAATTTCACTCCGCACCTTGGTCCGGCTACGTGTGTATAATTTACTAACCCTTACCTTTACCTCAGATTAGACATCACATCAATGTATCGCTTAGTTTTACCCTCGCACCAATTGACATTAGACTATTAGATAGTATCACACTAAATCTCTGTTGATAATTCTTTTCTTATTAACTACCTCTTTGGTCTGGCAAGTAGCAACAAGGCGAGTTCTAACGTTGGCCACTGTTAAAAAGACTTCTAAGCGGAAGAATTACCAATACATGCATCAACACTATTAAAGAATTACTTAGTTATTATTCATACGTTGTTAATTGCTCATGGTTCCCACAACCCTAGTTGTGGATTCAGTTACTCATACTTGAAAGAACACAATTCATATTTTTGTAAAGAGAATTCATGAACTTACGTTTAGAGTAGAAGAAACCCGTAATCTCAAATTGAATTTTGGAGCGAAAATCTTATAAACCGAAATCCGGAAATCAAATTGCCAAAGTTTGCAAGTTAATTCCCAAGAAAATATCAAGAACTATAAGTAAACAATAATGTCTAAACCTCCAAAAATGAGGTTTACATGCCCTATTTATAGAAAAACATATCCTAAACAACAAGGAAACAAAATAAGGAAATAAACTTTCTGGTTGCGGCTTTGGTCGACGACTCGACCTACGGACCATGGGTCGACTTACAGTCCGTAGGTCCCCTCCGTTGGTCAACACATAGACTTTTTCTGCAAGGCCTAGAACCTTCAACTCCCAGTTCATCACTGACGGACGTGCAGGACGGACCGTAGGTTATGGTCCGTGGGTCCTCTGCAGTGGCTCCACACTTATGATTTTCATCAGGTATTGGAACTTAGACTCTCTGAACACCTTATACGGGCGTGCAGGACGGCCCGTAGGTCGACCTACGGTCCGTAGGTTGCTTTGTGGTTCCACACGTGGTCAGACTTCCCTGATGCTCCCATCTACGCCCACCATCCACAGACCGTCATAGGACCTACGGTCCGTAGGTCCCTTCGTGGGTGGCTACTTCTGTAGATTTTTCAGCTGTCATTTCACTAAATTGCGTCCAAGCCTATTTCCTGCAAACATGACACAAAAACATTATTTCCAAACACAATTCTTAAGTGAAATGTATCAAAAATATCGTAAACTCACGGTATATCACCAATCAACAAACCAAACCCACGGTCCGTGGCTCAGTCCACGTGTCGTGGCTGACCTCCATCGGATGGTACCAAAAGCTTCTGAAAACTTTTCATTATGCCCTTCTCAAATATGAGGTGTTACATTGATGCTCATGGGGAGGTACAAATCTTTCTTTGTCACCATCCCGCTCTCTCCTATTCATAACACGATCACGTTATTCCCTATCTCAGTCTCTCGAACCATCATCACGATCCCTATTCCAACCATGGTTCCTGCCTGGCCATGGATAGTAAAGATGGAAACCTCCTCCTTGATTTATTAGAAAATGTACTTCCTCATTGTACATAACTTCAAATTGCGCTATATAAGGATTCACTCCATTAACTTCGATTGCATTCACAACCTTAGAACCACTTCCCATGACATGTTTTGATAATAGGTCCATTTGGGTCATCATCTTGGCTATGTTTGCATCCCGCTCTTAGTCCTTTTCAATTTGCTCCTTTGTCATCCTGAAGTTCAAAGGAGACACTTGATCCTCTCTAGTGTACAAAGAACGGTTGATTTTTTTCATCTCATCAAGAAGAGTAGATGCTATTTCAAATGTTTGTTGCATGATTCCTCCTCAAATGAGCTGGTCTGCCATACCCTTGTTGACTGAATCTAGACTTCGGTAGAAGTATTGTAACCTCATATTATTCGGGAGTCCATGAGTTGGACATTGGAGCAGCAATTTCTGAAACCTCAGCCATGTCTCATGAATTGGTTCACCATCCACTCGCTTAAAGTTCAGAATATTATCTCTCAATGTCACCATCTTCGAGGGAGGGAAAAACCTTACATAAAACACATCAATGAGCTCCTCCAAAGAAGTAATTGTGTCCCCTGGTAAGTAGGCTAACAACATTGTTGCGTCCCCCATTGGAGAAAAGGGAACAAACGAAGTCGGACCGACTTCTTCTAAAACTACTATGTTGTTCGCGAAATAATTAGGCTTTTCAAATACCATATGCACTCTAAATAAAATAGGAATCTTCAGACTCATTATACACTTCACTTAATCGAGTTAACTATTAGAAAGTTCAACCCAATAATCTTTTAGTGATTGTACATAAGATAACAGAGCCGATTATGAAACTTTTAGCCTATTTAATGTTACAAAAGAGGAAGAAGAAGAAGAGAAACTTGAATTAAACAAGAAAAAATATCGTCAATACAATTTATGGAAGAATCAAACAACTCGATTTTATTAGAAGAAGAAGCAAACCTCTATTTACACTGAGCAGCTAATATAAGAAGCAACTACATAATGGAGAAGACACCTCTACTATGGAAATCCACTGGTGTTGATATTAGGACAGAATGTCGATGGAAAATTATAGAAGCAATCCAGATTAGAAGAGAGCTAGGGCAAGTTGGAACCATATTCCAGAAATTAAAGCCTTTTCCTTTTACGTTTTTACTTTTTAGAAAACGAGCAGGTTTTTTCCTTTTCTGGCTTCTATTTAAAAAAATTGGCGCCTAAATTTTGATGAAAACAAAAGAAACACATTAAGTAATAAATTTCGGCTGAAGTATTTCCCCCTTCAGTCCTTCAATTCCAATTTGGGACCAAATAATCAGTTCTTTAGGGACCGGATTTAGTATCTTCGCAATAAAATGTATAAATAAGGATATGAATATAATATTGTCCTAGTACATATATCTTTAGAGACAAGATTACTAGGTCGCCCCTAAATGTTGGTCTTTACTTAGAGTTTTTCTTATAGTGCTAGCCATTCATGTGGTTAAGGACTATTAAAGGCACCGTCCAGTTGAGTAGCATATATACCTGGGAGAGCGAGCATGATATGCGAAAGCATTTTCCTGGCTTGTTTGAGCCATTAGGTATTTCTTGACTCTTACCATCACTAATGAAAGTCCATTTTAGTAGTAGATGTTGTAATGAGCTCCAGATCATTTATGTGTTTATACCTCTTGTTCATTGTTTAGAATGTTTCTATAGCGACACCGAGTCATTTATGACTTGTTGAGATTGACATGTCGGTCACCTGATCATTCATTTGGTTTTTATGCGAGTTTAGTATGTTTGAACCTTGAACGATCAATTTTGATCAAAATTTGAAGAAGATTACCTTAGAATCAGATTATGACAATTGCATCAGCTCTAGAAAGGTCATTTCACGCTAGTTGCATCATTTGCATAACTCCCAAGGATTTTAGTATGATCCTGTGCGATTAGGCGTATTAATATTCAAGTTAAGGCCTATGTTTGACTTTAGTCAACATTTTGAGTAAACAAGCTCAGATGAGAATTCTATTAGTGCGGTTAGCTTTAAAAATATTGTGTTTGGTCTAGAACGACCCTTTGTTATGATTTAGAGGCTTCTAGGCTAATCCTAGCCCCTTTGTGGATTTAGGCTTAAAATATAATTTGGGGGTGAGACCCACTTTTTTTTTAGATGACCTCACATGGGAAATTTCATAGCTGCGTCCCGCTTATTTATGAGCTTAAATAAAAATGCTTATGTCCCGCCTCTTTTGATTTATTTAAATATTATTTAAAAATTATCTTATTTTTTTAGTGTGTGGCGTAAGTGTAGTAGCGCTTTCCAACTAGTAATTAATTACTAATTCATTGATATGTTTCACCTAAAATTTTGTAATAACTTTCAAATTATAAAGTTTGTCTAACATTATTATCGATCTAATCAAATTTAATTAATAAAAATATATTTTTTTAAATAGGTCAACATAAACCAATTAATTAAAAACTCTCATTAAGATGATCATTAAAAAAATTCAAAGAATGTTACAAAAAGATTTATTTTAGTTTTATCCTATGTTTTTCTTAAAAAAATAATAAACACAATATTTAAAATATACACTTTCCTATATCAATTTCACACATGTTACATTAGTATAAACATGTTAGGAAATATGAGTACCGAAAATCTTTACTTTTTTTTTATTTTAGTCATTTAAATAAAAAGAAAAACCAACTAATTCAAATCAATATTTTACATAATAAATATTTCTCATTAATTATTCTGATCATTTTAGTTTGTTAACCCATATATATATATATATATATATATATATATATATATATATAT
>JAJONR010009065.1:0-11526 GCA_029582245.1 Solanum etuberosum
CAGGCCAGGCCGGCCGGAAGAGAGATATTCAGAAAACCCGATTTCCTGTCTTAAGAACCTGACTCAAAAGAGAAAAGAAGATCGGACTAAAAGAGATCTCACTTTCGACGATTGAACTTGACTTTTATATCCATATTGGAACTGGACTTAAAGACTCGGTAGCAGATCGCTTCTTCCAAAGCGCGCCCCATTCGTTTTGCTCGCAACAATCCAATAAGTTCTCCGGGTGAAAAACCATTCGCGCAACAAGAAAGCAAAGCGTATCGTATCTCGCGCCATCCGAATAGGTTTCAAAGCAAGCAGTACGACGCAACAGAGGAGCCCATTCAGTATCGTCTTTGTTTTAGAATATTAATGCATCCTGTCTTCATGTTGTATTATTCCCATTAACTGTGACCAAACTGCGTTCCGAGTGTCTTTGTAGAGAAGAGATAAATCTTCCCCACATCTTGTTCTTTATTTACCTGGGTGCACTGCATTTTCAAAAGCTTTCTGTCGAACCGGCTCCTATTTCAATCTTTGCTGGACCGATCGAAGAAAAAAGATGACTTTGTAAGTTTCAGTATGAGGAATGATATTGTATTGATCGGGAATCAACCAAGCGTGAGGGAATGCTATACATTTGGTAAGTTGTCCTGCGGCCAGGATAGAACACAAAATCCTTAAATGGGATAACAAATAGTTCCTTAGAAAAAATATAAATAAAGAGATACTAAATAAAATAAGAATCAAAATAAATATCTTCCTTATTCTTGAAGAATGAGGGGTAAGGGGATTGATCAAGAAAGTATCGAGGAGTCAAGGAATTTAGGCCAAAATACCAAATGAAAGTAGATCGATTTTTTTTCATTCCTGAAGAGGTGCCTTCAGAGTCTTCTCAGGAAGCTTGCCCGCTCTTTTCGTACCTTCGCTTAATTCACCAATTTTACTTGTCGGGAGAGGTTTTCCGCTCCGGTCGTCGGGAATTTTTTTTCCTAAAAAAGAAAAATTCCTATGTATTTCTTTCATCCTCTCTGTCTATGGCACGAAGCACTCTGCTGAGATTGTTGGAAAAGAGAGGCGTCCTTTAAGTCGCACGTTGCTTTCTACCACATCGTTTTTTGAAGTAGATACCTGAATACCAAGTATAGCTCGTAACAATCTATCTTCCGGGGCATACAAAGATTCTTTCACGACTTGGGGTGTTTAGCCTGCCCATGGATTCAACATCCGTTCGAAAGGTTGCCCTATTTGGGAATCCTTTCTTTTGTCTTCATCACCGCCTCCCCAAAAGTTAGTCTTTTAAAAATAAAATAATTGATTCAATTGTGAACTAACACGACATGTGTATCTAGGGAATAGTGTGGAAGTAGGCCAACATTTCTATTGGAAAATAGGGCTATTGATTCGATGATCCCTATAGGACGTGGTCAACGAGAATTAATTATTGGGGACAGACAGACCGGTAAAACAGCAGTAGCCACAGATACGATTCTCAATCAACAAGGTCAAAATGTAATATGTGTCTATGTAGCTATTGGGCTTGCTTCCACTGGTGGCGGGCGGGCGAAGGGTCCAAAGGACGCGTAGCCGGGGGCGAGTCCAAAATTCAATTGTTCCATTTTCCTTCTTGTTCATCAATCGAAAATCAAGACAAACCGGGCCGGGCACTACGCTATGACGTAGATAGATCATGACGAGAATGAACTTCTCCGTAATGTAATGTAAATGTAATAGAAGAGGCAGAGTCCAGTTCCCCTCCCCGTGTATAGCTAATTCCCAACCTAGGGGTGAATGATATCCGAGAAAAAACTCAGTTACTAGAAGAAGACACAAAGCTCTACTGACGAACCATTTCAATAGCACGACCACAGAAGTAATGAAAAAGAAAAAGTTATGTAGTTGGACCATCTGTTCTATCCGTTCGAGTTTTGCTGAACAATTTTCTCACGGTCATTGAAATTATCACACGCATGAACAATTTCCTCACGGTCATTGAAATTATCACACTCATGAACAATTTCCTCACGATCTTTAGAATTATCATTCTTTTGTGGTTCCACCATACTTACAAAAGTTGTATGCTTAGATTTGCCGGTGGGTAGATATAATATTTCTCTTCTATGAAAATCTCAAGTATGTATAAAAGAAAAATTAAATCCTAATTGAATTAAATAAGTGACAAATCAAATATATAAGAAGACTCCCGTTAAGATACTTCTTCTTCAAACGAATTGCAAGAAATTCTAATCCTGATCAAGTTCCAATTTTAAGTCTTAATAATTTTTGAAGTTCAAAACATATTATTTTCACGTGAATTAAAACACATTGAACCTATGTAATGTTTTAATATAAATAAGCACAAATTAAAAGGAAGAACTAACCTAGCAAATCACGATCAGTTAGAGTCGTGTTAGGAGTAGAAATCCTTTATCCTTTTTTTTATTTTTATTTTTAATATCACTTTTATCAGGAATTTTTCTTACGGCAATAACTATTTAATAATTAACCAAGCATTGCAGAGGGTGAATGATCAGTTATAAATAGTTAAATTCTATTAGTAGTGCAACAATCATTTTTTAATATCCTAATATATAGTATTAGAAATATATGTATTTATTATTTAAAAAAAGCAAAAATAATAATAAATAAAAACTTCTTATTAGCACATTTATATCTTTACATGAAATTAATAAAAATTATACATGATAATAACAAGTTTATCCATACAACATTGAGGGGTTATTTCTCATAACTAATACACGCATAACTTATGAAGAAATCTATATTTCATTTTATAGAAGATAAATAGTGAAATAATTAATATATATAAATAACAAAACTTTGCAAAGCTAATATCCGCATAAAATATGGAAAAGTCAAGAAAATAATTAAAAATAAAAGGAGACAAAATTACCGTTTAAAAGATTAAAAGTAATTTTATTCAATCAACCCAAAAAATATAGTTTCAACCTCAGTAAAAATATTTATTAATCTCAAAATTATGTTAAACTTACTCCAATTCCTAATAGAATAGGCGGAATAACCTGGGAGACCCTTATACTCGGCTCCATTTGTAAGTTGGACCCTCTTACTTATCAATTTGCCAACTGAACCCCTAAACTCATCAGAATGCAATATTTTAAACCCTTTGTTAATCTGACTAGTGTGCGTGAAGTACAATTGCTTACACGTGGAATTCCATATCATTTTTAATGACATGTAAGAAATTACATGTTAAAAGTTAAAAAAAAATCAATTAAGCCACTTTTGTAATTTCTGGAAATTTTAGATAAGCATTTTAAAAAAAAATATATATATTTCAAATAAGCATGTTCTTCATATTTATTCCAAATTGAACACTAAATTCATGTCAAATAGATGAGATTTTTCCCCATTTGACTTGGAAATTCAAATACAAGTCCACCACCACAAATTCAACTAATCCCAATCACAATTTTGAATTAATTTCACAAATTCACAAGACCCATTTGTTATTTTTCAAGCTTTCTCTAACTTATCCATAGAGTTTTAATTTTACAATATCCACCATTATCCTTCGTGTTAATCTATACTTAGACCTCTTTTTTGAAGCATAATAAAAGAAATAATAATCTCGATACTTTTAGACTAAAATCTAAAAGACTTTTAGACTAAGTGGTTAGGGTGGGCGGCTTATTTGTAGTGAAAAAGAAGTGTGGGTTGAGAAGGAAGTGGATGACGGAGAGAATGAAGAGGAGGAGAGTGGGTGTGGTGGATGAAATTCCAAGAAGAAGAAGAGAGAGGGAGGGTTGGGGACGGAAGAGAGAGGGGTTGGGGTGGGGTGGGAGTGGGATGGTTGAGGAAGATGGGTTTTAAATTATTTTTAAAAAAAAATTGATTATTATTATTATTATTATTATTTATATATTTTTAATGTAAAATATCTTATTTACTGGCTGTCAAACGCGTGTAATCACGTAATTTTCCAACTCAGCATCATCAATGCCACATAAGTTCGGTCAATGGTCAAAGGAGTTTAAAATATTGGGTTCTGATGAGTTTAGGGGTTCAGTTGACAAATTGATAAGTAGGAAGGTCCAACTTACAAACGGAGCCAAGTACAAGAGTCTCCCGGGTCATTCCGCCAATAGAATAAGCACTTACAAGTTATTGGTTTTCCAAATTCTTGCAAATACAAGTGTAAAGACCTGACTCCGTCGTTAGGAAAAAACCAATGGGGAAAGAATTGGGGTCGGAAAACTTTTTGGTAGTAACTTGGAATTTCCTAACCTAGTTCAGATTGGACGAAATTGGAGTCAGTGAGGTCAAAGAAAATCTGGTAACAAATGAGGGATCTAATTATGAATTAGATCATATGAGTAGATAGCTAAGACGTTAAGGAACCCGTACGACTTTACAGAATCGAATTCGGGCAAGTAGAACTCCTGAAACTGATCTTAGTGTGAATGGATAATTTCTGAGTGTCATGGGTTGAAGGTGTGTTGTGAAATGGGGGTTTGAAACTCTTGATTTAACTTTTTGTCTCCGTGCAAGCCGCCAGGGCGGGGCCGCTGTAGCGGGATGAGGTCCGCTGTAGTGGGACAGTCGCGACTTAAGTTAGAAATAAACCCCAAAAATGTTATTATTCTGCAACATTCGATCTTGAGAGCTAAGGAATCACCCCAGGCGATTTCTTAGCAGTTTTCCACGACTTTTGGTGCTAAAGGTAAAGAGTTTACTCCCCTAATCCATTTTTCAATCCGTAGAACTTAGATTCTAGGGTAATTATTATTGGGGGAAGGTTTTGACCTGAAGTTAATGGTGGAAAAAGCCCTAAGTTGGGTATTGGGATCATGGGGTTGGTCTTGGGTTATTGGTTTTGTTATAATCCGGATAATTAGACCTTAATTTATTGATCCTTGCGTATATTAATTGTTTGTAGACCTAGAACAAGCGGAACGAATTCGAAAAGGGAAGAATCGAGTATTCTAGGAGGATTCAAGCTTGGTTTCGACTTAGGTGATGGTTTGATTTCATGTTTGTGTGATGTATGTTAGTATTTGCTTCATTGTAATGCATGTATGTATGTGAATGTTGCACTATTGATCACACCTAATGTAAATGAGTATGAATGAATGATTGTAAGCCATGAATCAACACTTGATTGTATGATTATGAGAATGTACATTGTGATTGTGATTGTGGCATGTTGAATGGATCGGGTGTCATGTTCCAACACACTAACTGGGATCGGATGTCACGTACCGACATACATATTGGATCGAGTGTCACGTTTCGACACACTAACTGGGATCGGAAGTCACGTACCGACATACATATTAGATCGGGTGTCACGTTCCGACTCACTAATTTGGATCGGGTGTCACGATCTGACACACTAACAGTTTGGGTATGGATTCCATTAGAGGACCATTGAATTGGGTTCCATGAGAGGACCATTGACTTGTCATCTATACGTGTATTGAGAATGTGGAATTGTACATTGCTCCTGAAATGATAACTGAATTCAAGGGTGAGCCAGTTCTTTTAGGCTATCATAAATCTCTCTTGTTTAAGTCTATTTTTTTCGGACTCAGACTATTTGTTTAGGGTGTTTTATTTAGTTTTCGGGGCTGCGCCTCCTTTTCTTAGACTTGTTAGTTAATCAGAGTTTTGGTACAATGACTTTCAGGTTCTAGGAGTTGTTCTTCCGCATTAGTTTGGTTAGTTTTATTTAAATCTTTGGAGTTTATGGAAACTCTATATAAATTCTGCATTTAAACCCGCTTTCGTATCTTTAATTGTTTAGTTTTAGTGTTAGTTGGTTAGTAGTAATGGTCTCCCACCGGAGGGTTAGTGTGGGTGCCACTCACGATGGTCTGGGTCATGACATAGTTGGTATCAGAGCCCTAGGTTCGTTGATCTCATTGTACCAAAATGAGTCTAGTAGAGTCTTGCCGAACGGCACAGAGACATCTGTACTTTTCTTCGAGAGGCTATAGGACTTTAGGGAATCTCTTTGTTTCCACTCCTTTCGTGCTATTACTTGAATTCAATTGGTATCTGGGTGATACAAATTGGTATCTTTCCTCCTTCACTCTATGGTCCGAACTAGAGCAACAGGAGTGGTAACACCATCACTAGCAAGAGAGGATGTGTATAGACTACCGACAGTTGAATAGGATGACCATTCGGAACAAGTATCCCCTGCCTCAGATAGATGATCTTTTTGACCAGTTGCAAGGTGCATCCATTTTCTCTAAGATTATTATAAGGTCTGGCTATCATCAGTTAAAGATTAGGCATGAGGATATACCAAAAATGACATTTAAAACCAGCTATGGGCACTACGAGTTTCTAGTTATGTCTTTTGGATTGACAAATGCGCCTGCAGCTTTCATGAGTTTGATGAATGGGGTGTTCAAACCATTTCTTAATTCGTTTGTTATAGTATTTATTGATGATATTTTGGTTTATTCGAAAAGTGAGGAAGAGCATGCCGACCATCTTCGAATTGTTCTGGGTGTTCTTGGGAGACGAAAATTGTATGCTGAATTTTCTAAGTGTGAGTTTCGTTGACTTCGGTTGCCTTTTTGGGGCATGTAGTTTCAAGGGAAGGGGTAATGGTAGATCCCCAAAAGATTGAAGCAGTCAGGAATTGGGTCCGACCTAGTTCTGTGATTGAAATTATGAGTTTTGTGGAGCTCGCTAGCTACTATCGTCGTTTGTGAAGGGATTAAGGTCAGATTTGCAGATTCTAGTTTATAGGTGACAACATTCAAGAAGTTTTGGTAAGGGACGGCTAGATGATGAACACCATTACTTTGGAAAATGTATTTAGTATTGTTGTCATAACATGTATGGGTTGCTTAGTAAATGATGAAATTATGTTGCGACAATTGAGGTTAGAATCTCTAGTGCGATCTCCTAGATTGAGTGTATATCAAGGAGGGTCATGATACGATTGTTCCAATAGCAGCGATGTTTACTTGGTTAAGTTATTAGGCATGTAAAATTATGGCGAACCTGGGCATATGAGGAGGAAATCAGCGAGGCCGTGGAGGCCAGGGAAATGGTAATGCAGGTAGAGGAGCAGTGTAGCCAGACAAGGAGGTTGCCCATCAAGATGACATGGCTCAATTTTATGTCTTTCCGGGCAAGACCGAGGCTGAGGTGTCTGATGCAGTGGTCACATATACTATTCTCGTATGTGACCGGATGGCTACTGTTTTGTTTGATCCGGGTTCTACTTATGCATATGTGTCAGTTCAGTTTGTCTTGGGATTTGATGCGGTTTGTGATGTGCTTGATGCCCTCATCCATATTTCTACCCCAGTTGAAGAGTCAATCATAGTCACCCATGTATATCGTGTTTGTCCTGTTGTGTTTATGGATTTTCAAACTTGGGCTGATTTGGTTATGCTGGATATGACTGACTTGATATAATCTTAGGCATGACTTGGTTGTCCCCCTATTATGTTGTGCTTAATGGTAATGCTAAATCGGTAACTCTAGAGATCCCGGGTAGGGAAAGGTTAGAGTGGGAAGGGGTGTATAAGCCTAAGCCAACTAAGGTCATATCTTTCGTGCGGGCTAGGAAACTGGTGGGGCAAGGGTGTTTGGCGTAATTGACTCATATTCGGGATGTTGATGTTGAGTCTCCCTCTATTGAGTCTATTCCTGTAGTGTCTGAATTCAAGGAAGTGTTTCCTACCGAATTGCCTGGTATGCCTCCGGATAGAGATATAGATTTCTGCATTGACTTGAAAACTGACAGTCGCCCATTTCCATTCCTCCTTATTGCATGGCTCTGGAAGAATTGAGAGAGCTTAAAGCTCAAATCCAGGAGCTTCTTGATAAAGGTTGCATCCGTCCTAGTGTTTCCCCGTGGGGTGCTCCTGTCTTGTTTGTTAAGAAGAAAAATGGTGGTATGAGGACTGGTGATTTTACCTTAAGCCATAAAGGAGTGGATTGATACCGGAATGACAAACTTATGGATAAAGAAAGTCTCAATGAGTATACTTGGGTAAAGGCAATTGAGGTAATTTAGTAAGAAAGTGCGTATACAAATTGGGTTAGTCCTTTGAATTTGATGGGTATACCTGAGTTTGAGGTTTCATGTCTATGAAAAAATTGATTTCGTAGTGATAGCCAGGTTAACCGAGCATGATGGTACTAAGGGTTCGTGATGGATTGTGATGGGATGCAACTATATAATAAGATTGTTGGTTAAGCGAATTTTATATAGTAATTACGACTTGCGAGTATCTAAGGTTGTTGTTTTCTAATGTTTGGTGAGTAATGTCGTTGTATGGAAAGTTTTAAAAGATGGTGGGACACCACTCGAATAGAATTTTAAAGAGCTAGAGTTATAATGAAGAAAAATATAATGGAATATAGTACAACCTTTAGAGAGAAGCGAGAGCAAGAATAGTTTATTTGATTTCTAAGGCTAAAGAGGTATCTTCAGAGAGGTAGATAATTAGGTTCAGAGAAGCGTGATTTCATTCGTTTTGCTGTGGCTATGGTAATAGTGTCACGGGTCCGTCAGATTGGTTAAAAACTATTGAAAAAGACTTGAGAAAGGAGTGTACAGACACTAGCTCGAGTATGATGATAAGTGTTTGTTTTGTTTTTGAGTTTAGTAATGAGTACGATTGAATTGTTAGCGAAAGATATTGTAAGATCGATGGAGATGCGATCAATGATAAGCGAAGACCCATGAATTCTTAAAAATCTTCAAGGTATAAGCTAACGTTGATAGATAAGAGGATTGTGTTATACAGTTGAATTTACAATTCAAATTTTTCATTGTAAGTCTACATTCGTGGTGATATATTTTGTCAAGGTATGATTTTGTAAGGTGGAAAATGATCAATTGTATCAGGTATTGAACCTTTGAAAGGATTTACACTTGGTTTGAGTCGTAAAGTTTATTACTGTTGATTGTTAAAGTAGCTAAGAAAGGTTTTCATTTAAAACGTGTTGGTTTAGAGCAAGGTAAACGATCGGAGTGTTCATGATGGTTGTTAGTATTAAGAGCGTGTGATTCAGTGGAATGATGGGAAGAGTATGTGGAGTCAACTAAGTGGAAATGACTGGTATCGACTCTTCAGAGGAAAACCTTTGGTGTTATTCAATGATTATTTCGTAAATTCTTATGTGACCATCTATTTCATTTTGTGCATGGTTGTGAGTATGAGTCACTAGCTATGCTCACGTGTGTTTTTACTTTTGTCGGTGGATCCCTAGTAGTGGATCAGGTGTACCGATCCTGCGATGTTTTCTTGGTTGAGTGGGATGATTGGGAAGATTTGGTTATTTCAGATGACATATTTGGTGTTGTCTTGGAGTTGTTAAAATATTTCAGTAGTTCTACATGTACCACCTTGCTTATGAGAATTCATAGAAGAGCTACCATGCGTAATTATGGTTGTCCAACAATCTTAATATTCATCTAGTCGTCGAGGTAATGTATCGATTGTGTGTGGTTGAATGTGGGGATCATTGGGTCCAATTCTACTGTTCTTAAGAGGTAAGCTACAATAACTAAATCTAGCATTTCGATAGTATTATTGGAGGGTTTGTATGCTTGGACATAACCCTCAATGAGTATCTGATGTCTAAAGATCAAATTTTTATAACTTTAGCTCATGGAAATTTATGTTGTGAGAATGAGATGTTGATAAGAACTATTATTATTTGAGTATTATGAGTGCGTGTTGGTTGGTTCAGGTCCACCTCTAATTGTAGCGAGTATTGATTTAGAATTTTATCATGCGTATGTGAGAAAGGATTAGTCCTGATGATTGTGTCAAGGTCCTTGATAACATGTGGCAGACGTGTGTGCGATCAACTTTGGTGGTTATTGATAATAGCTTTTGATGTTAGTTAAGTTTACGTACAACAATATTTATCACTCGAGTATTGAGATGACTTCATTGATGCACTGTATGGGAGGGGATATAGGTCTCTCAGTGGATGGTTTAATGCATTTGAGGCGGGACCTTTTGATGAGAATCATTAGGGAATGTGAAATTTATTCGGGAGATGTTCTAGCAGCTCAGAACAGGCATAAAGAGTATGCAGACCGGAAGGTCAGATATTTGGAGGTTACGAGGAGGAGCCTATAGCCATTCTAGATAGGGAAGTTCACAAGTTAAGGTCAAAGGATATTGCATTTGTCAAAATTCAATGGAAGCATCGTCCGGTTGAGGAAGCTACTTGGAAAACCGAGAAGGACATGTGAGACAAGTATCCCCAGTTATTCAGCGATTCAGGTACTACTCTACCCTTACTTTAAGCCAGTCTTTCCTAATTGATCACTCGGGGACGAGTGATGGGTAAATTGGTATCTATTGTAACGACCTGATTCCGTCGTTAGGGAAAAATAAATGGGAAAAGAATTGGGGTCGGAAAACTTTTTGTTAGTAACTTGGAATTTCCTAACCTAGTCCAGATTTGGATGAAATCGGAGTTAGTGAGGTCTAGGGAAATCTGGTAACGAATGAGGGATCTAATTATGAATTTGATCACATAAGTAGATAGTTAAGACGTTAAGAAACCCGTACGACTTTACTGAATCGAATTCGGACGAGTAGAACTCCTGAAACTGATCTTAGCGTGAATGGGTAATTTCTGAGTGTCATGGGTTGAAGGTGTGTTGTGAACTAGAGGCTTGAAACTCTTAATTTAACTCTCTGTCTCCGTGTAAGCCGCCAGGGCGGGATTATTCCCGTCAGGGCGGGGCCGCTGTAGCAGGATGAGGTCCGCTGTGGTGGGACAGTCGCGAATTAAGTTGGAAATAAACCTCAAAAATATTATTATTCTGCAACATTCGATCTTGAGAGCTAAGGAACGACCCCATGCAATTTCTTGGCAGTTTTTCCTGACTTTTGGTGCTAAAGGTAAAGATTTTGCTCCCCTAATCCATTTTTCAATCCGTAGAACTTAAATTGTTTGGTAATTATTATTGGGAAAAGGTTTTGACCTGAAGTTAATGGTGGAAAAAGCCCTAAGTTGGGTATTGGGATCATGGGGTTGGTCTTGGGTTATTGGTTTTGTTATAATCCGGATAATTAGACCTTAATTTATTGATCCTTGTGTATATTAATTGTTTGTAGACGTAGAACAAGCGGAACGAATCCGGAAAGGGAAGAATCGAGTATTCTAGGAGGATTCAAGCTTGGTTTCGAGGTAGGTGATGGTTTGATGTCATGTTTGTGTGATGTATGTGTTTGCATCCCTACTCTATTCAAATAGGGCGAAACGTCGCGGTGACTCGAAAAATAATCTAATTAAGTCGATTTTAAAAGAATTTCAAGAAGAAAGATGTTTTAAAGGAGTCGCCACCTAATTTTAGGAAAAACTAGGAAACCAAATAAAAAATGTCTACGAAACCATTAGATTCTAGGTAAGGGTTCAAGTTATTCCGAAGGGAAGGTGTTAGGCATCCTTCGAAATCCACAAATGTGGGTCCCGACTGAATTCATTTTTTTTTTTCAAATTGAGGAGGAGATAAAAACAAATATACAAGTAAAACAAACATGCAATATACACAAGTAA
>JAJONR010009066.1:0-11424 GCA_029582245.1 Solanum etuberosum
CATACTTGGTTTATTAAATACAGTCCGAGCATTCTTAAAGCTACCATCCCCAGATGGTTTTATGAATGGTGGAATCTATTCGGAGGAAACAAAGAAATCCTTCCCCAGCAATTTCTCAAAAGATTTGATGAATTTCAGATCAAAGAAGAAATCACAACTTTACCAGAGCATATTAAATTATGCAAATATTATATCCAGAAAAGGATATCTTATATCATCACATGGAACTTCACAAAGAAGGAAATAGACCGCATCCAGTACTTGTGTAAACAGGTACAAATCAAAGGTTGGGTTCCCAAACAACCCAAAGTTCTGAAGGCCATCCAGACTGGTCCAAAATCTAGAGTTTCCACCAAAGCACAACTCAAAGAAAAATAAAAAAAGGCATTGGAAAATCTAGATGATTCTAATGAACAACAAATCACGGAGATGATTGAACCAGCTGGGTCAACCAGCAGCGAAGACAATGGAGACATGTTTAATCCCAAAGGATTGGCTTTCGCTTACATGGACCCCGATTATGAATAGGAAAAAGACCTATTTGAAAAAAGTAGAGGCAAAGCCGGAATTACTTTTTCAATGTGGCATTTCACTATTCCAAATTGGCATCCAATGAAAAAGCTAAAAGACAAAACACCTTTATCAAAATATGTTCCCATTATCTTCCTCTTTAAAAAAGAAGACAGCGCACTATCTCTACTTTAAAAAAAGTAGATTCCTTTTATTGTCGGCACAATCTAATCCTTCCATCTGTAAGCCTATGATATAAAGGCACTTCTTCTTTCTCCTATATAAGGGGACTTAGTTTTATTTTTTAAAGGCATCAGAAAATTTCCAATATTCTGAAAACCTCTCTCTCTCTCTGTAATCAAATTCTGTTTGAAGAAAGTATGCAATAAGATTTGTAAGTTCTTCTATTATTCCTTTGAATTTCCATATTAAATTTCCACATTATAAGAGATCCTTTTACTGGTATCAAAGCTTGGTTTAAAGACCTCATTTGTTTTAAGCATTCCGATCCATGCAGGTTTCTCTTTTGGTGGTTCCATTTCACTTGCTGAAGGACTACCAAGAAGATTTTGGTAAAAGACTTTAGGAATATTTCCTGAAAAATCTACACCAATGACTTTGCTTTTACTGTTGTCAGTAACAGTATATAAATCATCATCATCTTCCTCTGGGGTTTTTGAAGGAGAAACTGGTGTAGGCACGAGTCTCGAAGGACAAGACGTAGAGGGGCCGGACCATGACGACCTTCGGTTCGAGAAAGATCGCGTAATTAGATTGTTAAGAAATTTGAGTTCTATTGACCCATCAGGAAATTGAACGACTTTTTCAATCTGAGATCTTTCAGAATGAGACGCAAAAGGCTGGGTTATGGCTTCAAAACGCCAATCATTACTGGAGAGTATATCTTTCCATTTGAGTAGATGAGGAACTAAGATAGAACTATGTTCATGGTTGGCTTCCATAAGCATAGTCTCACCTTTAAGACTCTCAATCCGTGCCTTAGGGGCAAGAGTGGTTTTCATAAGCCTATAATAAACACGATAGATGATAGCTATTTCACGAGTATTAGCCTTACTATTCATGTTTTTGGTTTTGACATTAAGAGTCAAAGAATCCATGACATTAGGATCATTAAGGTCAAGTGAAAAGTTAGGATAACAATTGAAGTAAACTGGCCTATCAGCTAGGTTACTCTGCAAAACTCCTAACAATGAGTCGTCAAAATTCAAAATTCTGTGGAGCCATGTTGGCAGTATATATACTTAATATGAGCAACTAAGTAGATATACTGTCTAAGGCAAGACATAATTATTTTAATTAAGTATGTAATAATTTATATCACTATGGTTTGTATGTAAATGTTTATTAATTCATGTATCATGTTCTATTATAAATGTTTCTATATTTGGTGTGAGGTAATTGTTCTTTCTTATGAGTATGAGGTAACCGATTAATATCCGGTGCATACGTTGGTCAGCCGAACTTGTAAGGTCGTTGTTGCCAGGAAGGCGTTTAGACCTGTTGATGGTGGTCCCGTAACTAAAATGAATCTAAGAAAAGAACTGATGTAAAACCAAGAGAACCTCTCTTAGAAACTTTATTATAGACCCTTGATATATGTTCTAATACTCTTTACATACTCATCATACATGTTGTATGATTATTAATATACTTGTTAAATTAATTTTGTTCTGTAAGTCCATTAGACAGTATTTTTTAAAAAATTCTATGAAAAACAACCAGCATATACTAAATAGTATTAATTTATCTTCTCAAGCTACTAAGATTGCTAAGTTAGAAAATGATTTACAAAACTGGAGTATACCAGAAGAACCTTTTAAAAAGATTTACCACTTAGGTAATTTCAATTTTATTACTCGTTATAATATCAAGACCTGCGAGTCTACTATTGCTATTAATAATTCTTTAGAAATTATTCGTTTACTCAAAGATAATGATATCAATCGTTATAAAACTATTTATAACTATTTGCCTAGATATTCCTGTTTGTGTCATCCTTAGAGATGACAAATTTTTGAATTTTGACGACTCATTGTTAGGAGTTTTGCAGAGTAACCTAGCTGATGGGCCAGTTTACTTCAATTGTTATCCTAACTTTTCACTTGACATTAATGATCCTAATGTCATGGATTCTTTGACTCTTAATGTCAAAACCAAAAATTTGAATAGTTAGGCTAATACTCGCGAAATAGCTATCATCTATCGCGTTTATAATAGGCTTATGAAAACCACTCTTGCCCCTAAGGCACGGATAGAGAGTCTTAAAGGTGAGACTATGCTTATGGAAGCCAACCATGAACATAGTTCTATCTTTGTTCCTCGTCAACTCAAATGGAAAGATATACTCTCCAGTAATGATTGACGTTTTGAAGCCATAACCCAGCCTTTTGCGTCTCATTCTGAAAGATCTCAGATTGAAAAAGTCGTTCAATTTCCGGATGGGTCAATAGAACTTAAATTTCTTAACAATCCAATTACGCGATCTTTCTCGAACCGAAGGTCGTCATGGTCCGGCCCCTGTACGTATTGTCCTTCGAGACTCGTGCCTAGACCAATTTCTCCTTCAAAAACCCCGGAGGAAGATGATGATGATTTATATACTGTTACTGACAACAGTAAAAAGCAAAGTCACCGGTGTAGATTTTTCAGGAAATATTCCTAAAGTCTTTTACCAAAATCTTCCCGGTAGTCCTTCAGCAAGTGAAATGGAACCGCCAAAAGAGAAACTTGCATGGATCGGAATGCTTAAAACAAATGAGGTCTTTGAACCAAACCCAAATATATTGCATAAACAATGGATCCACCCAGGAAACCAAAAGAAGAGAAAATGGTATGTAGCTACCTATACTCTTCCTCAAAGAGAATCGTTTAGAGATTCTTGGATGACGGACATTAGAAGAATCGGTTGTGAAATAGAATTCTTCAAATGGTTTGAAATGACTGGTAAAATGGAAGACCAGAATGAATCCTTGCAAGTTATCATTAACAAATGGTACACTACCTCCAATCAGGTTGTTGAATCTATTACTCCTCCTTTAGAAGGAATTAATATTCCTATTGCAGGTACAGTAATCAAAGCTTCTCCTTTTAAAGAGAAAAGTGATAGAACTGGTGCTTTACTCACCACTGCTGATATAGATCGGGTAGTAGAACAAAACAACTACTCAAACAAAATTCTTCATGTCATCTCCTTACAAATAGAAGATACCAAACCTACCATTAGTAGAAGACCTACTCCGGCTTCTACCTCATCCAACCATAATATCGAACTTAACCCAGGGTTCAAACTCTCAGAATTTTCTAAGGAAAAATTCCCCAAACTTGCTGATACTTTCGAAGTTACAGGAAATATCATTGAAAGAATCAATGAACAATTAACCAATTTCAACATCTCCAGAAAAGATGGTAAGGCCCGAAAAAAGGTTTCCACCCTTCAGGAGAAATCTACACTTCTCCAAAAGCTTTCCAACAGTCGTTTTCACAACATGAAAAAATACCACAACAAACCATCTTTCCCAGACTTGCAGTATGAGGAAAACACATTTTTATCTACTTCTTCCCATGAAGGAAGAAGCATCACCGAATGGAATATTGATGGCTTGGCAGAACATCAGATTTATAAAAACTCCATGAAATGGGTGTTGCAATCACTGCTTACAAGATGAGAGGCTCGGCAGACAGAGAAGCTGCTACAATGATTGCATCAGGTTTCACCGGAATGTTAAAACATTGGTGGGATAATTACTGCAATGAAGAAATTAAGCATCTCATCATTAACGCCACTGCAACGGAAACAGTGGTCAAAACTGAAGGAAGCACACAGACTACTTCTCAAGTCACTAAAGAAGATGCTTGTGCTACTCTCCTTTACCATATCGCTAAACATTTCATTGGCAAACCAAAACTCTTCCAGGATAGGAGTCTCCAAATATTGAATAATCTGAGTTGCCCAAATTTAGACAACTTTATCCATTACAAACATGCCTTCCTCAGCAAGGTCATGATTGTCATCTGGATTTCTGGAAAGAATGCTTCATCAGCGGACTACCTCCTCTCTTTGCTGATAAAGTAAGGACTAAAATTCAAGATCGCAACGACGATCGTATCCCCTATAGCCAGTTAACATATGGTGACTTAGTAAGCACTATCAACATCATTGGATTAGAACTCTGCCCAGACATCAAACTTGAAACCCAGCTCAAGAAAGAGCAATCTTCTTCCAGAAGAGAGCTTGGAAGTTTTTGTCGAGACTTCGGCTTCATCACACCACCTGATAAGATCAGGAAAGATAAGAAAGAAAAGTCTTACCAAAGAAAGTCTCGAAAAAGAGATGATTCCACCAAACCCAAGAGAAAGAAATTCAGGACCAAAAGATCTAAAGGTCCCAAATCTGATGTTTGTTGGACATGTGGCAAGACAGGCCACACAGCCAGCAAATGTCGCTCCAATGCCAAAAAGAAGAAAATAAATCTTCTCAAAATTGATGAAGAAACCAAGGGAAAACTCCTTGCTATTCTTGATGAACCCTTCTCAGAAACTTCTGATGAATACAGTGATGATGAAGACCATAATCTCGATTATGAATCAGACAACAGCCAGTCAGGAAAAGATTGCACTTGTACTGAAGCATTCTGTACTTGCGATAGTACACCTCATAATATTCAAGTTCTTTTGGATCATTCGAAAGAAGCTCTTTTTGATGCTATCCAGCACATTAATGACGATGAGGCTAGTAATCGATTCCTTCTAGAGTTCAAAAATCTCATTCTCAATACGGACAACCCTAAAACCCGTCCTATTGTTGAACCTTTCAGTATGAAGCAAATCATGAACCGTCAAAATAGCCATTCTGAACCTTCTATTTCAGACTTACGCCAAGAAGTCTCTAGTCTCAAAGAAGAGATCAGAAATATCAAAGCTCGTATTGTCATGGTTGAAACCGATGCCCTCACCAATCAAGTCCCAAAAAAGACTACTCTCCAAGACGTTGAGTCTGAACATAATTCTATTCAGGAAGACGATATTGATTTTCCCAACATCAATAATGACCATTTGGTAGAACCTTTGGTCACCGATACAGGTAACATATCTTCCACATCCGCCGCTCCTGGAGTAACGGTAATTACCTCAATCAGACCTCAGAGTCATCATATCCCAGTAAAAATTGTTGTTAACAAACATTTTGTTATTAACAAAATTTCTTTACTTGACAGCGGTGCAGATAGGAATTGCATTGTAAAATGTATTGTTCCTACCAAGTATTTACAAAAAAGTACTTCCAAATTATACTCCGCTACAGGAGAACCTTTAAAAATTAATTATAAGCTTTCTAAAGCTCATATTTGTAACAATAACATTTGTTTAACAAATGCTTTTATAATAATTGAAGATATCAATGAAGTTATCATCCTTAGTATACCTTTTATCACCCAGATAAAACCATATTTTACTGATTTAAACGGTATTAATACTACTATACTAGGAAAAACTCTTCATTTTCCATTTGTTAAAACCCTTTCACAAAATGAAAGTAATTTTATCAGAGATAAAACAATTTTTCGTATTAATAACCTTTCACAGCATATCACTTTTTTAAAGGATGATATTCGTGTTAAGAAAATCGAACAGATTTTAAAAACCCCGGAGATAGTTATCAAGATAGCCAATCTTCATAAAACATTTGAACAAGAAATATGTTCTAATTTTCCTAATGCTTTTTGGGAAAGAAAAAAGCACATTGTCGATTTACCATACATCGAAGGATTCAACGAACAGGACATTTCCACTAAAGCAAGGCCTATTCAAATGAATCACGAAGTAATGGAATTTTATAAAAAAGAGATTAACACTCTTTTAAAAAATAAGATTATCAGGGTTTCTAAATCACCTTGGAGTTGTTCTGCTTTCTACGTTAATAAAAATGTGGAGAAAGAAAGAGGAGCACCAAGACTGGTAATCAATTATAAACCCGTAAATTCCATTTTTAAATAGATAAGGTATCCCATACATAATAAAAGGGATCTTTTGAAAAGAACTTTCAAAGCTAATTTATATAGCAAATTTGATATGAAATCAGGTTTTTGGAAAATCCAAATTTCTGAAAAAGATAACTACAAAACTGCTTTCAATGTCCCATTTGGACAATATGAATGGAATGTAATGCCTTTTGGGCTCAAAAATGCCCCGTCGGAATTCCAAAACATTATGGATTCCATTTTTAATGATTATTCTTATATGTCTACAGTCTATATAGACGATGTACTTATATTCTCCGAGGACATTGATTCTCATTTTAAACACCTAAACACTTTAAAAGGCACTTCTTCTTTCTCCTATATAAGGGGACTCAGTAAAATATGGTTTTATCTGGGTGATAAAAGGTATACTAAGGATGATATCTTCATTGATATCTTCAGTTATTATAAAATCATTTGTTAAACAAATGTTATTGTTATAAATATGAGCTTTAGAAAGCATATAATTAATTTTTAAAGGTTCTCCTGTAGCGGAGTATAATTTGGAAGTACTTTTTTGTAAATACTTGGTAGGAACAATACCTTTTACAATGCAATTCCTATCTGCACCGCTGTCAAGTAAAGAAATTTTGTTAATAACAAAATGTTTGTTAACAACAATTTTTACTGGGCTATGATGACTCTGAGGTCTGATTGAGGTAATTACCGTTACTCCAGGAGCGGCGGATGTGGAAGATATGTTACCTGTATCGGTGACCAAAGGTTCTACCAAATGGTCATTATTGATGTTGGGAAAATCAATATCGTCTTCCTGAATAGACTCATGTTCAGACTCAAGGTCTTGGAGAGTAGTCTTTTTTGGGACTTGATTGGTGAGGGCATCGGTTTCAACCATGACAAGAGGAGCTTTGATATTTCAGAACCTTCTATTTCAGACTTGAGAGGTAGAGCACCAGGACTCATGGGGGTGGAACCATGGAGCACACCACGGGTCGTGGTCCCCCTGACGGGTCGTGGGTAGCCCCGTCATCCAGAACAGTAGGCCCCTAGCCCAAGTGAAGGACCACGCTGGCCTTCACGGTCTGTGATCCTTCACACGGTCCGTGAAGTGGACCATAGAGGGAAGGGCCCGGAACCAGTAGACACTGCCAGCAGACCACGACCCAGTCAACGGGCCGAGGTCCTAGTGACGGTCCATCACTGTCGCCGTGGTCGGCCTCATTAGATTTTAAGTTAGGGGTCGTTTGGTCTTTTCCCCTTTGTGTTGGACACCTAAACTACGTTGTTTAACCCCTAAACTACGTAGTTTTTGTTAGTTTAAGCATAGTAACTTAATGAGATCTTTACCCAATCGATTATTCTCTAAAATCAATCAGAATTTAGAGGAAAAGAAGAGAAAAGAGTCGACCAAACACTTTCAAGAACGCAACAAATTTTCTTCAGTTCCAGCCCTGAAATCAAAAGATTTTTCCTTGAATTTCGTCATCAAATATGTGGGGTTTCACTAGTGGGTTCCTTTTATCCACTAGGTCCTAGAATTCAGTCAGATTCTTGATTTGTTATATCTTGCCTAGACCTAGGGTTTCTAAATCTTTAGATATTGGTTGTGGCTGTTATAGTATTCTTAATCAGATTATCATGTTTTCGAGAAATTGTTGCTTAGTTCCTTATATAAAACTCAGAACCCTAGTTGTGTAGATTCTTTTAGTTCATGAATTACACTTGCTAGGTCAGTTAAACAGATATACATGCTCCAGTTACGAATGTTTCATTGTCAGTACCTAAATGTTGTATTCTTAGATTTGCATGTCAGAATATTGAGTTATCCAGTATTTCAGTTATGTTGTGTCAGACACATTTCTAGTTAGGAGTAGGCTTAGCACCAAGTTGGACTAGGGTTCAGCCTACCCTCATAATCTTAGAACAACGTGCCCCCGTAGGTTTATAAGTCCCCTCTGTGGGCATCAAATTTAGTGATCACACCAGTCATGCCTTTATACCCCTGGCAAGGTATATTGGGTCCTCTTGATGGGGCGTATACATCGGACTCCACGTTTAGCTCATGTGGTTTTATGTCACTTATTAGTAGCTCTCACAGTCAGAATTTAGTGCATTTGACCAGGTTTTCAGTTATACCTCAGCATTCAGTCTCAGTATGTCATGTTCAGGATAGTACTTTGTCATTGCAGTTAGCTCAGTCTTTAGTTTATTTTAGCATTTACATTCAGTTCAGATTATATCATTGCTCAATATGCTTTTTTAAGTTATGTTCTTTGTTCATCGATATTCTATATCTTGCATGCTCAGTACATTCAAAGTACTAACGCTTACTCTGCGCTACATCCTTTCATGATGTAGGTTCAGGTACTCAACATCCAGATCATGCATAGATTGGTTCCCGATCTGCATTTGAGCTGCTTCAGTGGTGAGTCCTCATACTTCGAGGACAATAGACATGTTTTCTGTATTCAGTCTTTTATTTCAGTTTCAGTTTTCCTAGAGTTAGCTGGGGGCATGTCCTAGTAATTCTAGTCAGTAGAGGCTTTTTTAGACATAGTATTAGACCGAGCTTTAGTTTTTGAGTGATTATTCAGTATCACTAAACTCGTAGTATTATATCTATGATCAAATCAGTATTAGGTATTCCCAATCATTCAGTTAATTATTGTTTTAAGCTTCCGCATAGTATCTATTTATCCAGTTGTTATAGTATGCTTATGATATGCCAACTTCAGGGTTAGCTTGGGGTCACTCGTGATCCTAGGTCCCGTGTTTACCTCAAGGGGTAGGCTCGGGGTGTGACAAACTTGGTATCAGAGCATTAGGTTCAAGAGTCTTAGGATGTCTGAAAGCCGCACTAAGTAGAGTCTCTTTCATGAGTGTGAAGTGCACCACATCTAATGAGAGGGAGGCTACGAAGTGTTTTAGGAAAAACTTTACTTTCTTGCTATTCTTATCGTATAAGGGTATGATCTCGTTTCTAATTCGTCGTTATCCGTTTTAGATCATGCCTCATCGTACAACTTACACAAGGAATGCTAATGCACGCAATGCTAACACAGTTCCTCCAGTCCTAGACCATGAGGTTTCGAATGCAGAGTTTCGAAATATGATCCAACTTTTGGCTCAGATTGTGGCAATCAGAACAATCACCATTCTCCAATTACGACAAATGCTAATATTGGGTCAGCATCAGCCAGGGTTCAAAATTTTATTCGGATGAATCCGCCAGAGTTTCTAGGGTCGCAGGTTGGTGAGGACCCATAAACTTTCATTGATGAGGTCAAGAAGATCTTTTGATTGATGCAGGTAACTGGCAATGATAGGGTAGAGTTGGCATCCTACCAGCTTAAGGATATAGCTCACATTTGGTTCACTCAGTGGAAAGAAAATAGGGATACAAATGCAACTCATATGTCTTGGGAGTGTTTTACTTGAGATTTTCTGGATAGGTTCTTCCCGAGGGAGTTAAGAGAGGCTAAAGCTAAGGAGTTTATGAATTTGAGGCAAGGTACAATGTCAGTCCAAGAGTACATGATGAAGTTCACTCAACTCTCCAGGCATGCTCCACATATGGTTGCTGATTCGAGGGCACATATGAGTAAGTTTATGTTTGGGGTATCCGACTTAGTGAAGACATAGTGCAAGAATGCTATGTTGTTAGAGGATATGAATATCTCTAGGCTTTTGACTCATGCTCAGCCAGTTGAGGGAGACAAGATTAGGGAATTGGCTAAGGACAACAAGAAGGCTAGAACATGTAACTATGAGTACTCTCAGCAGAAATTGGGTGGTGGAAATAACTCACAGTTTCAACAGAGGTCTACAGTCCCAGCACCTTCATCAGCTAGTGCTCCATCCCCAGGTTTCGACAGGATCAGAAAGGTAGGGCATCAGGCTCTAAGTCTCAGGCGAGTGCTTCAGGTAGTAGGACTTTCCCAACTTGTCCAAAGTGTGGTAAGAACCATCCGGGTGAGTGTCTTGCAGGCAAGGATGGGCACTTTGGGTGTGGTCAATCTGGCCATAGTTTGAGGGATTTCCCTTCTGCCAGGAAGGGGCAATGAGGTAACAACAATAGGGCTCAGTCTACAACTCCGGCAGCACCAACAGGTTGCCCAACTCATTAGGGTGCTTTGTGTGGTACAGGTGGCGGTCAGCGCCAGAACATGCTATATGCTCTCCAGGCACGCCAGGATCAGGAAAATTCTCCTGATGTGGTCACTGGTACATTACGAGTCTTTAATTTAGATGTTTATGCCTTGTTAGATCCAGGGGATACATTGTCTTTTGTAACTCCATATATAGCAGTCAATTTGGATGTCAGTCCAAAAACTCTTTCAAAACCCTTCTCAGTCTCTACTCCAGTTGGTGACCCAGATATATCTCGACGGGTATACAGAAATTGGCCTGTTACATTTTTCCAAAAATTCACCTCAACAGATCTTGTAAAGTTAGAAATGGTAGATTTTGATATCATTCTAGGCATGAATTGGTTACATTCCTGTTATGCTTCAGTTGATTGTAGAACTAGGATCGTTCGCTTTCAGTTTCCAAACAAGCCAGTCTTAGAATTGAAGGGTAGTAGCTCAGTGCCTATGGGTCGATTCATTTCTTACCTTAAGGCCAGAAAAATAATTTCCAAGGGATATATCTATCATCTTGTTCGGGTTAAGGATTCAAACTCCAAAACCCCAACTCTTGAGTCAGTTCTAGTAGTAAATGAGTTTCCAGAAATGTTTCCAGAAGATCTTCTCGGAGTTCCTCCCGAAAGGGAAATCAATTCGGAATAGATCTCCTTCGAGATACCCAGCCCATTTCAATTCCTCCTTACAGAATGGCTCCAGCCGAGCTTAAGGAATTGAAAGAGCAGTTGAAAGACTTTCTAGATAAGGGATTCATTAGACCCAGTATATCTCCA
>JAJONR010009067.1:0-16292 GCA_029582245.1 Solanum etuberosum
AAATTTTCTGGTTATTTACTGAAAACAATGAATAAAAGTCGAAGAAGAAGATATATAAAGAGTTCCACCGACCTAGGGGACCCACCTCACGTGCCTGCTTGTGCAGTCTCATGAAAACTCGAATATCTCTCTATTATGAAGTCGTATGAATGAACGGTTCGATGCGTTGGAAATTAGACTCGTATACCTTCGATTTGCTGGGTTGTAGGTCCCATAACTCTTTATAGATTGGGAGAAAACCTCCGAGACATTTGACCTAAATTTTAGAGAAATATTTTAAAAGGAACTTATGATAATTTTCGCCAACTTTTATTTTGCAACTTACATAACTTAAAAACTTGAGATACAACCCTTGAACACTTAAAATATGACATACGACATCATTCTTAATTCATTACTCACCCTCTTTGTTTTCCAATAAGGTATGAGTTAAATTAGTGTTCCAAAAACTCGGGGTGTTACAATTACTTCCCATAATTACATATTTAGTCTTGAATTGGGTTTACTTGCATGAAAGAGTGCCTTAACACTCCATCCAAGACAATTCATAAAATAGCTCATAGATTCAATTGGTGAGAATGGACTTTTAACCTTAGAATCATCATCTTGTGAAAATACCTTTCACATCATGTTCATTATGTGTTTATGAGAATGAACTTTCAATCAACACAATAACTAGATTATAATCATGTTCATAAAGCATATACACATAAAGCCCACAATTTGGCATAATTCCCATGTTTTACCCCTCTTGGATCAAAGGTCACATTCACCCAACCACATCTAGGGTTACTACCTTAAACATGGATACTAACATGGTTCAAATAACTAAATTAATACAAATACAATTGCATAGTATTCACCTTACTACAATTCACCCACATCACAAGGTCATAAATTAGGGATATAGGGATTTCATGAATTCATGGGATATTTTATCATAAAAACCACAATAATCAACAATTCTATTATAATATAAGATAATTAAATCATTAAAAACGTTTTTAGAAAGAATCCATGACTTGGAGTGAAAACCCTAGCTTTTAGGGAACTTCTAACTTTGAAATTGAGAGTTTGAGGAGTCCATGGATGAAAGCTATCCATGAATCAAAGACTACCATACTTTAGGTGAAGAAATCCAACAAATTCGTGTGAAACAACCTCCTTCTTCAAGCCCTAACTTGATATTCTTCTTCTTCCTTGGAGTTCTAGAGAGAAGATTTTGGGGGAAATTGATTTGATTTGGGAAGTTGGTAGTTATGATTTAGAATACTTAGTTTAGGGGGTTAAAACACTTATATAGTTAGTCTAAAATAATACAAAACGACGTCACTTAATAGTTAATTAAAATGGAAAACCCTAAACTACCCCTCAACTATTTCCCAAAAACCGTTTTCCAGGTGTGACCCACCACCATGGACCCACGGACCGTGGGTGGGACCACGACCCATGCTGGCAAGCCGTTGGTCAGTCGTCTGTGGCCTATTTTTTAGGGGCTTGACCCACGACCCCCACCTACGGGGCGTAGGTTGCCCTCGTAGGTCACTGCCCAGGTCACTTTTGGGTTTTTTCCTCAAGGACCCACGGTTGGTCCTTGGGGTTTAGGCATTGACATTCTAACACTAAAATATGAATTTTTAAGGTACGGGAAGGTACGTTCAAGGCTCTAACCCTAACGTCAAGCTCTAGTAAGATCTACTAGTTTTCGGAGTGTTACAGTTGGTCCCGAGGGGAAAACATGCCCTTTTTCAAGTTCAAACTTGAAAATGGGCACGTTTGAACTTGAAAATGGGCTCATTTGATGTTAGTTGGTCCTGAGGGGCAAACAGGCCCTTTTTCAAGTTCAAACTACCCCAAATTAGGAAAAACTAGATTTTATCAATTTTTTTGTTTTATAGTCCACGGATTTTTGTTGATACAGTTCCAAAAATTTTCATGGACGTCCGTTACGACCTTATTAATGGAGCCAGTTGGTCCTAAGGGGAAAACGGGCCCATTTTCAAGTTCAAACGATCCCCAAAGTAAGAAAAAACAGATTTTACCGATTTTCGTGTGCTAGTCCACATATTTTTGGTGATTCGGGATTCTGAAACCTTATTTGCTGAAATTTTTCAGGGATATCCGTTACGGCCTAAATTATGTCGTCAGTTGGTCTTGAGGGGTAAACAGGTTCTTTTTCAAGTTCAAACGAGCTCCAAAGTAGGAAAAACCAGATTTTATCAATTTTCGTGTGCTAGTCCACAGATTTTTGGTGATAGGATTCCAGAATTATTTTTGCCGAAATTTTTGATGGACTTCTGTTATTACTTTATTAATGGAGCCAGTTGGTCCCGAGGGGCAAACGGGCCTATTTTCAAGTTCAAACGATCCCCAAAGCAGGAAAAACTAAATTTTACCGATTTTTGTGTGCACAGTCCACGAATTTTGGTGATTCGGGATTTCGGAACGTTTTTTGCCAAAAAAATTTATGGACATTCGTTACAACCTTATTAATGTCGTCAGTTGGTCCCGAGGGGAAAACGGGCCCTTTTTCATGTTCAAACGATCCTTAAAGCAGGAAAAACCAGATTTTACCGATTTTCATGTATTATAGTCCACAGATTTTTGATGATAGGATTCCATAATTTTTTTTCCTGAAATTTTTCATGGTCGTCCGTTACGACCTTATTAATGGAGCCAGTTGGTCCCGAGGGGCAAACAGGCCCATTTTAAAGTTCAAACAATCCCCAAAGAAAGAAAAACCAAATTTTACCAATTTTAGTGTAGTATAGTCCACAGATTTTTGGTGATTTAGGAATCCAGAACTTTTTTTTCCGAAATTTTTCATGGACATCCGTTACGACCTTATGAATGCCTTCAGTTTGTCCCTAGGGGCAAACAGGCCCATTTTCAAGTTCAAATGAGCCCCAAAGCAGGAAAAACCAGATTTTACTGATATTCGTGTGCTATAGTCCACGGATTTTTGGTGATAGGATTCCAATTATTTTTTCTTAAATTCTTAATAGACTTCTTTTTCAACCTTCGTAATGCCGTCAGTTAGTCCCGAGGGTCAAACGGGCCCTTTTTCAAGTTCAAACGAGCCCAAAGTAGGGAAAATTAGATTTTATCGATTTTCGTATTCTATAGTCCACAGATTTTTGATGATAGGATTTCAGATTTTTTTTTTGCCGAAATATTTCTTGGACGTATGTTACGACCTTATTAATGGAGCCAGTTGGTCCCAAGGGGCAAACGGGCCCATTTTTAAGTTCAAACGAACCCCAAAGCAAGAAAAACCAGATTTTACCAATTTTCGTGAGCTATAGTCCACTGATTTTTGGTGATTCGGGATTTCGGAACAGTTTTTGCCAAATTTTTCCATGGACGTCCGTTATGAACTCTTTAATGCCGTTAGTTGGTCTCGTGGGGCAAACAGGCCCTTTTTCAAGTTCAAATGAGCCCTAAAGCAGTGAAAACCAGATTTTACCGATTTTGGTGTGCTATAGTCCACATATTTTTGGTGATAGGATTCCAAAAACAATTTTGCCAAAAATTTTCATGGACGTCTGTTACGACCTTATTAATGGAGCCAGTTGGTCCCGAGGGGTAAACGAGCCAATTTTCAAGTTCAAAGGATCCCCTAACAGGAAAAACCAGATTTTACCGATTTTCTTGAGCTATAGTCCACTGATTTTTGGTGATTCAGGATTCCAGAACTTTTTTTGCCCAAATTTTTCATGGACGTTCGTTACGACCTTATTAATGCCGTCATTTGGTCCCGAGGGCTAAACAGACCATTTTTCAAGTTCAAATGAGCCCCTAAGCAGGAAAAATCAAATTTTACCAATTTTCGTGTGCTATAGTCCACAAATTTTTGATAGTAGGATTCCAGAATTTTTTTTGCCGAAATTTTTCATGGACGTCCATTATGACCTTATTAATGGAGACAGTTGGTCCCGAGGGGAAAACAGGCCCATTTTCAAGTTCAAACGAGCCCTAAAGCAGGAAAAACCATATTTACCGATTTTTGTGTCCTGTATTGTCCACAGATTTTTTGTGATAGGATTTTGAATTATTTTTTTGCCGAAATTGTTCATGGACGTCCATTACGACCTTATTAATGCAGCCAGTTGGTCTCGAGGGGTAAACGAGCCTATTTTCAAATTCAAACGAGCTTCAAAGCAAGAAAAAATAGATTTTATAGATTTTCGTGTGCTATAGTCCAAGGATTTTTGATGATAGGATTTTGTAATTTATTTTGCCAAATTTTTTCATGAACGTCCGTTACGACCTTATTAATAGAGCCAGTTGGTCCTGAGGGGAAAACAGCCCCATTGTCAAGTTCAAACGAGCCCCTAAGAAGGAAAAACCAGATTTTACCGATTTTCGTGTGCTATAGTCTAGGAATTTTTGGTAATTCGGGATTTCGGAACTTTTTTTGCCAAAATTTTCATGGACGTCCGTTACGGCCTTATTATTGCCATCAGTTGGTCCCGAGGGGCAAACGGGCCCTTTTTGTAAGTTCAAATGAGACCCCCAGCAGGAATCTAAATTTTACCGATTTTCGTGTGCTATCCACAGAGTTTTGGTGATAGGATTCTCGAAGTTTTTTTGCCAAAATTTTTTATGGACATCTGTTACGACCTTATTAATGGAGCTAGTTTGTCCCAAGGGGTAAACGAGCCCATTTTAAAGTTTAAACGAGCCCCAAAGCAAGAAAAACAAGATTTTACCGATTTTCGTGTGCTATAGTCCACAAATTTTTGGTGATTCGGGATTCCAGAACTTTTTTTGCCGAAATTTTTCATCGACGTCTGTTACGACCTTATTAATGCCGTCAGTTGGTCTCGAGGGGTAAACGGGCCCTTTTTCAATTTCAAACGAGCCCCAATGTAGGAAAAACCATATTTTACCGATTTTCGTGTGCTATATAGCCCACAAATTTTTGGTTATAGGATTCCAAAAAAAAATTGCTGAAATTTTTCATAGACGTCCGTTACAACCTTATTAATAGAGTCAGTTGGTCCCTAGGGGCAAACCGGTCCATTTTCAAGTTCAAACGACCCCCAAATCAAGAAAAACTAGATTTTACCGATTTTTGTGTGCTACAGTCCTTGAATTTTAGGTGATTCGGGTTTCTGAAAAAAAAATTTGCCGAAATTTTTCATGGACGGCTTACGACCTTATTAATGTCGACAGTTGGTCCAAGGGGCAAACGGCTCCTTTTTAAAGTTCAAACGAGCTCCAAAGCAGGAAAAACCAGATTTTAATGATTTTCGTGTGCTATAGTCCACTGATTTTTTATTATAGCATTCCAGAATTTTTTTTGCTGAAATTTTTCAAGGACGTCCGTTACAACCTTATGAATGCCGTCAGTTGGTCTCGAGGGGCAAACGTGCCCTTTTTCAAATTTAAACAAGCCCCAAAGCAGGGTAAACTAGATTTTACCGATTATCGTGTGCTATAGTCCACTGATTTTTGGTGATAGGATTCTGAAAGTTTTTTTGCCAAAATTTTTCAACAAGACCTTATTAATGGAGCTAGTTGGTGCCAAGGGACAAACATGTCCATTTTCAAGTTCAAACGAGCCCAAATCAAGAAAAACTAGATTTTGCTGATTTTCGTGTGCTATAGTCCACAGATTTTTGGTGATTCAGGATTCCAGAACTTTTTTTGCCGAAATTTTTCATCGACGTCCGTTAAAACCTTATTAATGCCCTCAGTTGGTCCCGAGGGGTAAACGGGCCCATTTTCAAGTTCAAACGAGCCCCAAAGCAGGAAAAACCAGATTTTACCGATTTTCGTATCCTATAGTCCAAGGATTTTTTATGATAGGATTCTGGAATTTTTTTTGCCGAAAATTTTCATGAACGTCAGTTACGACCTTATTAATGGAGCCAATTGGTCCCGAGGGGCAAAGGTCCCATTGTCAAGTTCAAACGAGCCCCTAAGAAGGAAAAACCAGATTTTACCGATTTTCGTATGCATAGTCCACGAATTTTTGGTCATTCGGGATTCTAGAATTTTTTTTGCCGAAATTTTCATTGACGTCCGTTATTGCCATTAGTTGGTCCCGAGGGGTAAGCGGGCCGTTTTTCAAGTTCAAACGAGACCCAAAGCAGGAAAAAACAGATTTTACCGATTTTTGTGTGCTATAGTCCACTGATTTTTGGTGATAGGATTCTGAAAGTTTTTTTGCTGAAATTTTTAATGGACGTCCATTACGACCTTATTAATGGAGCTAGTTCGTGCCAAGGGGAAAACGATCCCATTTTCAAGTTCAAATGAGCCCCGAAGCAGGAAAAACCAGATTTTATTGATTTTCGTGTGCTATAGTCCACTAATTTTTTGTGATTCGGGATTTCGGAACTTTTTTTGCCAAAATTTTTCATGGACGTACGTTACGACCTTATTATTGCCGTTAGTTTGTCCCGAGGGGCAAACGAGTCCTTTTTCAAGTTCAAACGAGGCCCAAAGCAGGAAAAGCCAGATTTTGTCGATTTTCATATGCTATAAGTCCACGAATTTTTGGTGATAGGATTCCGAAATTTTTTTTGCCAAAATTTTTCATGGACGTCCGTTACGACCTTTTTAAGCGATCCAGTTGGTCCTGAGGGGAAAACGGACCCATTTTCAAGGTCAAACTAACCCCAAAGCTGGATAAACCAGATTTTACCAATTTTCGTGTGCTATAGTCAATGGATTTTTGGTGATAGGATTCTTGAATTTTTTTGCCGAAATTTTTCATAGACGTCCGTTACGACCTTATTAATGGAGCCAGTTAGTTCCGAAAGTCAAACGGGCCTATTTTCAAATCAAAGGGGACTATACTCTAGGGATTTTTGGTGATTCCGAATCCCATAACTTTTTTTGCCGAAATTTTTCTTGGACATCCATTACGACCTCATTAATTCCGTCAATTGGTCCCGAGGGGAAAACGGGGCCTTTTTCAAGTTCAAACGAGCCCAAAGCAGGAAAACCCAGATTTTAACAATTTTCGTGTGCTATAGTCCACAGATTTTTTATGATAGGATTCTAGAATTTTTTTTGTCGAAATTTTTCATGGACGTGCGTTACTACCTTATTAATGCCGTCAGTTGGTCCCGTAGGGCAAACGGGCCCTTTTTCAAGTTCAAACGAGCCCCAAAGAAGTGATAACCAGATTTTACCGATTTTTGTGTGCTAGTCCACAGATTTTTGGTGATAGGATTCCAGAATTTTTTTTACCGAAATTTTTCATGGACGTCCGTTACGACCTTATTAATAGAGCTAGTTAGTCTCGAGGGGCAAACAGATCCATTTTCCAGTTCAAACGAGTCCCAGAGCAGGAAAAATTAGATTTTACCAATTTTCGTGTGCTATAGTCCACAGATTTTTTGTGATTCGAGATTTTGAAACTTTTTTTACTGAAATTTTTCATGGACGTCCGTTACGACCTTATTATTAATGCAGTCAGTTGGTCCCGAGGGGCAAACAAGCCCTTTTTCAAGTTCAACGAGCCCCAAAGAAGGAAAAACCATATTTTATCGATTTTCGTGTGCTATAGTCCACTGATTTTTGGTGATAGGATACCAGAATTTTTTTTGCCGAAATTTTTCATGAACGTCCGTTACGACCTTATTAATGGAGCCAGTTGGTCCCGAGGTGCAAAAGGGTCCATTTTCAAGTTCAAACGAGCCCCAAAGCAAGAAAAATCAGATTTTACCAATTTTTGTGTGCTATAGTACACAGATTTTTAGTGATTTGAGAACCCAGAACTTTTTTTGCCGAAATTTTTCATGGACGTCCGTTACGATATTATTAATGCCGTTAGTTGGTCCCGAGGGGAAAACGGGCCCTTTTTCAAGTTCAAACAAGCCACAAAGCAGGAATAATCAGATTTTACCAATTTCAGTGTGCTATAGTCCACAGATTTTTGGTGATAGGATTCCTGAATTTTTTTAGCCGAAATTTTTCATAAACATCTGTTACGACCTTATTAATAGAACCAGTTAGTCCCGAGGGAAAACAGGTCCATTTTCAAGTTCAAAGGAGCCCCAAAGCAAGAAAAACAAGATTTTACCAATTTTTGTGTGCATAGTCCACCAAAATTTTGGTGATTCGGGATTCTGAAACTTTTTTTGCCACAATTTATTATAGACGTCCATTACGACCTTATTAATGAAGCCAGTTGGTCCAAAGGGGCAAACGGGACCATTTTCAAATTCAAACCAGCTCAAAAGCAAGAAAAATCAGATTTACCAATTTTCGTGTGATACAGTCCACAGATTTTTGGTGATTTGGGATTCAAGAACTTTTTTTGCTGAAATTTTTAATGAACGTCCGTTACGACCTTAGTAATGCCGTTAGTTGGTCCCGAGGGGCAAAAAGGAACTTTTTCAAGTTCAAACGATCCCCAAAGAAGGGAAAACCAGATTATACCGATTTTTGTGTGCTATAGTCCACATATTTTTAATGATAGGATTCCAGAATTTGATTGCCGAAATTTTTCATGGACGTCCGTTACGACCTAATTAATGCCGTCAGTTGGTCCTGAGGGGCAAACGGACCCTTTTTCAAGTTCAAACGAGCCCCAAAGCAGGAAAAACTAGATTTTACTGATTTTCATGTGTCATAGTCCACGGATTTTCGGAGATTCGGGATTCTGGAACTTTTTATGCCAAAAATTTTCATGGACGTCAGTTATGACCTTATTAATGCCGTTAGTTGGTTCAGAGGGTCAAATGGGCCCTTTTTCATGTTTAAACGAGCCCGACATGGGAAAACAAGATTTTACCAATTTTCATGTGCTATAGTCCACATATTTTTTGTGATAGGATTTCAGAATTTTTTTTTGCTGAAATTTTTCATTGATGTCTGTTATGACCTTATTAATGGAGCCAGTTGGTCTCGAGGGGCAAACAAGTCCATTTTCAAGTTCAAACGAGCCCCAAAGCAAGAAAAACCAGATTTTACCGATTTTCATGTGCTATAGTCCATAGATTTTTTGTGATTCAGGTATTCAGAGCTTTTTTTGCCGAAATTTTTCATGACATCCGTTACGACCTTATTATTGCCGTCAGTTGGTCCCGAGAGGAAACCGGACCCTTTTTCAAGTTCAAACGATCCCCAAAGCAGGAAAAACCAGATTTTACCGATTTTATAGTCCGTTGATTTTTGGTGATAGGATTTCAGAATTTTTTTTGTCGAAATTTTTCATGGACGTCCGTTACGACCTTATTAATGGAGCTAGTTGGTCCCGAGGGGAAATCGGGCCCATTTTCAAGTTTAAACGATCCCCAAAGTAAGAAAAACCAGATTTTATCATTTTTCGTGTGCTATAGTCTACAGATTTTTAGTGATTCGGGTTTTCAAAACTTATTTTGCTGAAATTTTTAATGGACGTTCGTTTCGACCTTATTAATGCCGTCAGTTGGTCCCGAGGGGCAAACGGGGACTTTTTCAAGTTCAAACGAGCCCAAAAGCGGGGAAAACCAGATTTTACCGATTTTCATTTGCTATAGTCCATGGATTTTCAGTGATGGAATTTTGAAAATTTTTTGGCCGAAATTTTTTATGGACGTCCGTTACGACCTGATAATTACCGTCAGTTAGTCCCAAGGGGCAACCGGGCCCTTTTTCAAGTGCAAACTAGACAAAAAGAAGGAAAAACAGATTTTATCGATTTTTGTGTGCTATAGTCCACGGATTTTTGATGATAGGATTCTGGAATTTTTTTGACGAAATTTTTTATAGACGTCAGTTACGACCTTATTAATGGAGCCAGTATGTCCCGAGGGGTAAATGGGTCCATTTTAAAGTTCAAACGAGCCCCAAAGAAGAAAAAAACAGATTTTACCGATTGTCGTGTATAGTCCATCGATTTTTTGTGATTCGGGATTCCAGAACTTTTTGATCTAAAATTTTTCTTAGAAGTCCGTTACGACCTTATTACTGCCGTGAGTTGGTCCCGAGGGGCAAACGAGACCTTTTTCACGTTCAAACGAGCCCCAAAGTAGAAAATCCAGATTTTACCAATTTTCGTGTGCTATACTCCACATATTTTTGGTAATAGGATTCCAGAATTTGTTTTGTCGAAATTTTTCAAGGACGTCCGTTACGACTTTATTAATGGATCCAGTTGTTACCGAGGGCCAAACGAGTCAATTTTCAAGTTTAAACGAGCTGCAAAGCAAGAAAAACCAGGTTTTACCGATTTTCATGTGCTTGGTGATTTGGGATTCTAGAACTTTTTTTGCCGAAATATTTCATGGACGTCCGTTACGACCTTATTAATGGAGCCAATTGGTCCCGAGGGGCAAATGGTCCCATTTTCAAGTTCAAACGAGCCCTTTTGCAAGTTCAAAGGAGCTCCAAAGCAGGAATAACCAGATTTTACCGATTTTCGTGTGTTATGTCCACGGATTTTTGGTGATAGAATTCCTGAATTTATTTTACCAAAATTTTTCATGGACGTCCGTTACGACCTTATTAGTGAAGCCAGTTGGTCCCGAGGGGTAAACGGGCCCATTTTCAAGTTCAAACGAGCCCCAAAGCAAGAAAAACCAGATTTTACCAATTTTTGTTTGCTATAGTCCATGAATTTTTGGTGATTCAGAATTCCCAAACTTTTTTTGCCGAAATTTTTAATGGACGTCCGGTACGACCTTATTAATGCCATCAGTTGGTCTCGAGGGGCAAACGGGTCCTTTTTCAAGTTCAAACAATCCCCAAAGCAGGAAAAACCAGATTTTACCGATTTTTGTGTGCTACTGTCCATGTATTTTTGATGATAGGATTCCGAAATTTTTTTGTCAAAATTTTTCATGGACGTCCATTACGACCTTATTTATGGATCCAGTTTGTCCCTCGGAGAAAACGGGCCCTTTTTCAAGCTCAAACGAGCCTCAAAGCAGGAAAAACCAGAATTTACCAAATTTCGTGTGCTATGTCCATGGATTTTTGGTGATCAGGATTGCAGAACTTTTTTTGCCAAAATTTTTCAAGGACGTCCGTTACGACCTTATAAATGTCGTCAGTTGGTCCCGAAGGGTAAACGGGCCCTTTTTGAAGTTCAAAAGACCCCAAAAGCAGGAAAAACTAGATTTTACTGATTTTCGTATGCTATAGTCCACGAATTTTTAGTGATAGAATTCCAAAAAAAATTTACCGAAATTTTTCATGGACGTCCGATACGACCTTATTAATGGAGTTAGTTGGTCCCGAAGGGGCAAACGGGCCCATTTTAAAGTTCAAATGAGCCCCAAAGAAGGAAAAACCAGATTTTATCAATTTTCGTGTGCTATAGTCCACGAATTTTTGGTGATAGGATTCCGGAAATTTTTTTGTCAAAATTTTTCATGGGCGTCCGTTATGACCTTATTAGTGGAGCCAGTTGGTCCCGAGGGGCAAACGGGCCCATTTTCAAGTTTAAATGATCCCCAAAGTAAGAAAAACCAGATTTTATCATTTTTCGTGTGCTATAGTCTACAGATTTTTAGTGATTCGGGTTTTCAGAACTTATTTTGCTGAAATTTTTAATGGACGTCTGTTATGACCTAATTATTGCCATCAATTGCTCCCGATGGGCAAATGGGACCTTTTTCAAGTTCAAACGATCCCCAAAGAATGAAAAACCAGATTTTACCGATTTTCGTGTGCTATAATCCACAGATTTTTGGTGATAGGATTCCAGAATTTTTTTTTCCAAAATTTTTCATGGATTTTCGTTACGACTTTATAAATGGAGCCAGTTGGTCCCGAGGGGAAAACGATCCCATTTTCAAGTTTAAACGATCCCTAAAGAAAGAAAAACCAAATTTTACCGATTTTCGTGTGCTATAGTCCACAATTTTTTTGTGATTCGGAATTCCAGAACTTTTTATGCTGAAATTTTTCATGGACGTCCGTTACGACCTTATTATTGCCGTTAGTTGGTCCCGAGGGGAAAACGGATCCTTTTTCAAATTCAAACGAGCCCCAAAGCAGCAAAAACTAGATTTTACCAATTTTCAAGTGCTATAGTCCGCTGATTTTTGGTGAGATAGGATTTCAGAAGTTTTTTTGCCGAAATTTTTCATGGACGTCCGTTACGACCTTATTAATGGAGCTAGTTGGTCCCGAGGGGAAAACGGGCCCATTTTCAAGTTTAAACGATTCCCAAATTAAGAAAAACCAGATTTTATCAATTTTCGTATGCTATAGTTCACAGATTTTTAGTGATTCGAGTTTCCGGAACTTATTTTGCTGAAATTTTTAATAGACGCCTGTTTCGACCTTATTAATGCCGTCAGTTGGTCCCGAGGGGAAAACGTCCCCTTTTTCAAGTTCAAACGAGCCACAAAGTAGGAAAAACCAGATTTTACCGATTTTCATGTGCTATAGTCCATGGCTTTTTTATGATAGGATTCTGAAAATATTTTGCCGAAATATTTCATGGACGTCCGTTACGACCTTATTAATGGAGCCAGTTGATCCCGAGGGGCAAACGGGCCCATTTTCAAGTTCAAATGAGCCCCAAAGAAGGAAAAACCAGATTTTACCAATTTTTGTGTTCTATATAGTCCACGGATTTTTGGTGATTCGGGATTTCGGAACTTTTTTGCTGAAACTTTTCATGGACGTCCGTTATGACCTTATTTATGCCGTCAATTGGTCTCGAGGGGCCAACGGGCCCTTTTCGAAGTTCATGCGAGCCCCTAAGAAGGAAAAACCAGATTTTACCAATTTTGTCCACGGATTTTGGGTATTAAGATTCCGTAAATTTTTTTTCTGAAATTTTTCATGGACGTTAGTTACGACCTTATTAATGGAGCCAGTTGGTCTCGAGGGGCAAACGTGCCTATTTTTAAGTTTAAATGAACCCCAAAGCAGGAAAAACCAGATTTTACCGATTTTCGTGTGCTATAGTCTACGGATTTTTTGTGATTCGGGATTCTGAAACTATTTTTGCCAAAATTTTTTATGGACGTCCGTTACGACTTTATTAATGCCGTCAGTTCCTCCTGAGAGGCAAACGAGCCCTTTTTCACGTTCAAACGAGCCCCAATGCAGGAAAAACCAGATTTTACCGATTTTCGTGTGCTATAGTCCACAGATTTTTGGTGATAGGATTCCAAAAAAAAATTTGCCGAAATTTTTCATGGACGTCCGTTACGACCTTATTAATGGACCCAGTTGGTCCCGAGGGAAAAATGGGCCCATTTTCAAGTTCAAACGATCCCCAAAGCAAGAAAAACCAGATTTTAACGATTTTCGTGTGCTATAGTCCATGGATTTTTGGTGATTCGATATTCCGGAACTTTTTTTGTCAAACTTTTTTATGTGCGTCCATGGATTTTTGGTGATTCAAGAATCCGGAACTTTGTTTGCCAAACTTTTTCATGGACGTCCGTTACGACCTTATTAATGCCATCAGTTGGTCCCGAGAGGCAAAGAGGCCCTTTTTCAAGTTCAAACGAGCCCCAAAGCAGGAAAAACAAGATTTTACCGATTTTCGTGTGCTATAGTACACATATTTTTGATGATAGGATTCCTGATTTTTTTTTGTCGAAATTTTTCATGGGCGTCCGTTACGACCTTATTAATAGAGTCAGTTGGTCCCGAAGGGCAAACGGGCCCATTTTCAAGTTCAAACGAGGCCCAAAGCAGGAAAAACCAGATTTTACCGATTTTCGTGTGCTATATAGTCCATGGATTTTTGGTGATTCGATATTCCGGAACTTTTTTTGCCAAACTTTTTCATGGACGTCCGTTACACCCTTATTAATTCTGTTAGTTGGTACCAAGGGGAAAACGGGCCCTTTTTCATGTTCAAATGAGCTCCAAAGCAGGAAAAACCAGATTTTACCAATTTTCGTCTGCTATAGTCCACGAATTTTTGATTATAGGATTCCTGAATTTTTTTTACCGAAATTTTTTATGGACGTCCGTCACGACCTTATTAATGGAACCAGTTGGTCCCGAGGGGCAAACGGGCCCATTTGATTTACTGTCAGAAATCAAATTCAGTCCTTAATAGAAGGAATTTTTGCGTTTTATTTTTCACCTTTAAATTACAGAATATGATAGAGTCAGTCCAATCCACGTTCCTTTGTGCAAGAAACAGACTTCCCAACATGTCATTTCATGTTCATCGGAAGTCACCTTCAGATTTTCCAAGTCAATCTTTGAAGTTGGGGAAACTTCCTATAGTAAAAAGATAAATAGACAAGCTACCTCCTTTTACGACCGAAAGATCTCTGGTACCTATTTTTATGCTTCCACTAGTTCATATTACTAGTGGTAGATTGACAAATCTAGTATATCAACCCAAAACCTGTATACTAGAGTCTGAACTGCATACATTCTTTTATATTGGGATAAATCATCTACCTTCTCAACTCTAGTCAAATCATGTAACTGAATAATTACTTTATAGACATGTATGTTTCTGCACATATAGAGTCATCTAGGCATATGCATACATTTCCTATATTCTAATGTTTGGTTTTCTGAAACAGTACAAATTTGTTGCAAAGAAGTATTGCCCTCCAACTGTACCTGTAGAGTTCTTCCAGAACATAAACAGCTAAGCCAGGGATCTGAGAAGAGGCATCAACTTCAGTATTCCAATTTTCTGTTTGATTAACAACTAATGGCATTCAATCTTTTATAGCTTTTAACTAGCAATGTCCATGGAAGAGCTTCATTCTTGGTTTTTCTGGCCTTAGCAGAGAGTATCTTTGTTTTGTAGTCATTAACATTGACATTGCAGTAGAGTAATCTCTTGTGTGTACTGTTTTTCTCTTGCTTAGTTAGTCTAGTCAGTTTGTGTACAGAAGAAGCGCTATGGGTTGTTTCCTTAACTTAGAAACTAGTAATCTTGCCATAAGCGGGTGAGGCCTCGAGGCACGATGCCTCGAGGCCGGGGAGAGGGCTCGAGGCACGACGCCTCGGGGTCGTGGGGTGGGGCCTCGAAGAACGATGCCTCGGGGGATTGTGGGGGATCGAGGCACGATGCCTCGTGGCTCGGGGACCCTTGAGGCACGACGCCTCGGGGTTCGGGGGCGGGAGGGGCGGGGGTGGGGGAGGGGGGCCTCGAGGTGCGACGCCTCAGAGCTCTAGGGCGGGAGGAGCGGGGGCGGGGGTGGAGGGGCCTCGAGGCGCGATGCCTCAGGGCTCGGGGGGGAAAGGGGAGGGGGTGAGGGGTCCTCGGGGTTCAGGGGGTGGGAGGCCTCGAGGCGCGACGCCTCGGGGATCGGGGCGCAGGGGCACCCAAATTCCTCGATTTTTCTTGTGTCATGGATTAAGGGCATGCATTTTAAGTACTGAGATCCATGTAATAGTGTAAATAAATGAATGGGAGTTACTCTGTCCCAAGCTCTTCTATTTTTCTTCTGCTCTTAATTTTCAATCAAACCCTGTTTGAGTTTATGTAAAAGATCTTGCCATTTTAGGCAATTTAATGGTTTCAGTAATTTCTTCACCTAAATATTATCCCTCTGTATAACAATAGTTTGTCACGCCCCAAACTCAAGGGGCGCAACTGGCTCTTAATGCAAGAACTCAAGCCCGAGCTGCCCTGTTGAACCATTTGCTACTAGCGCATGGCAGCCACACGCAATCAAGAAAACAAACAAGTATATCTCGGCTTAAAATTAAGCCCTCAGCCGGCAAGGCTCCTGTCAACAGATCTATAAAAGAAACAGCTACTCCCAAGAGTTCATATAAAGAAATAGCCAACTAGCACAGAAGTCCTGATTGGGTCGTCGAGGCCACCATGATCTCTATACAAAAACTGAAAGCAGGTATATATCAAGACAATACATCAAACATCTAACAAGCTTCAACAAACCAACAAACTAGGCCAGCATGGCCATAACGTAGCTATACACCCCACACACTAGTCTGCAAGCCTCTAAGAGTTGTAAAGATTGGCGGGTCAGGTCCCCAGCCTACCCATAAAAATATATACAACAAAAGCTAACAAACCTCCCAACTCTGGCAGCTCCGGAAGAAAGGGGCTAGCCAACCAGATAGAAGTCAATCCTGCTGCTGAGGAGGTTTACTGGGTCGTCTGTCGGGACCTGCATGCATGAATGCTATAGACTAAATGAGCAATAGACTAAGGCAATGGGCGTCAGTACGAAATAATGTACAGAGTATGAAAGGCTATAGACTAAATGAGCAAGTATCATAATATACCAAAAGCAATCAGGTAAGGAAATCAAATTTTAGATAAGCATGCTAACCCATTACTGAATCTAAAAATACAAACAAATGATCAAACAACAACCTAACCAAGCCCCCATAAGCTCGGCAGGTACAAACAACACACCACCTACCTAGGCCCC
>JAJONR010009068.1:0-13642 GCA_029582245.1 Solanum etuberosum
TGGCTACACGGTTTATGGAGACTTTGAATTATCTGAACTCAAACTCATCCCCATATCGGTGCTCAATACTACTCCCAAAACGTAACTAGCTCATATGTTTAAAAACATAACTCTTTCTGTGGTTTGATATTATTACTCAAAATCTTTCTCTAAAAAGAGATGTTACTTAAACAACTCAAAACTCTTTTGGAAATCTCAGTTTCCTTCTCTTTTAAATGTGAAAACATTTACTCTTGGAAATACTTAGTTCCCATATATCATTTTAAAGAAAATGAACTTGACTCTACTCGTTCTCAACTCAACTGCTCAAGTCTTAAAATAATTTTAGAAAAAATTGTAAAAAGACTTCTTAGAATAAAGTTCATGCCGAATTATGGACGTGAACGACTCAATTCAAGGTTTTCAATAACAATAACTAGAACTCAATAATCGAGACTCAACAACTCAGAACTCAAGAACTTTAATGGTAATACTCATTTCAAGAATGCTCGACTCAGTGGGTTCATGCGGAATTATGGGCATGAACAACTCAATTCAAGGACTTCATGGGTAATATGTAATAGTCCCATGATTAGGAACAAAATCTCAAAAGGGATTAGGAACTCAATACTCAAGACTTAGAACTTGAAGATACTACTCCTCTCAAAGATACTCAATTTATGGAGTCCATGTGGAATTTATGGGCATGAACGAGTCGACTCAAGGGTCTACATAACAATATGGAACTCGTGTATATGACTCTTCTCATTCTCATACTTACTTCCTCAAAAAATAGGTCTAATCAATAGTTGTTCTCAAAGGATCCACAATTGAACTCTACTCTTAACTCTCCCTTGAATGTGAATTATGAATTCAAGAGTTATGGTTCATGATATGAAGGATCTCGTGATGATAAAGTAGACTCATGAATACATTCTCCTCATTCTTATACTCACTTGATCGAGTCTTGAAATAAGTTATTTGAATTTGTAGAAGACTCCTCAAAAAGACTCAAATGGACTTTCTCAAAATTTTCAGAAGAACTCTCCAGACTTAACTCTTAAATCTACTTTGAATACCTTGAATTTGAATTATGAATTCAAGGTTATGATTCATGTTATGAATGATTTCTTGATGTTTAAAATTAGTTTAGAGTGTTTAGAATCAAAAGGGGTGAAGATACACTTCAAAGGAACTCCAACCGACGGAAAATGAGTGGTGGCAGGCGACCCTGGCGCATTCCTGGTGTGGGGCACCAGCCCCTTAACTTCAAAGGCATGATTGTGGCACACTACTGGGGCGCCGCCCCAGCCCCTCCCCAGGCAGAATTTCGACGAATTTCGTCTCTCATTTTATGATCCTAAATCCCTTCTAATCGAATTCTTTACTCAAGTTTTCCTTAGATTCAATTACTCAACCTAAGTACACACTAATTTACTCAAAACAACACTTGAATCACTAACTTTCATCTCAAGAATTCATCAAACCCCAACAAAATAAGATTTAGAATGAACTTCAAGAACACTTATCAAGAACTCAAATCCTTCAACTTTTGAGAATGAAATTACGCTGAAAATAACATGATTGGCATGTGGGTGAACGAACCCAACACTATGGAAACTTACATACCTCTTAGGGATCAAACCCATGGAGAAAATCCGCAACAAAACTCAAGAACCTCGACGAACGCCTTGATCCTTTCCTCTTTTCTCCTCCTTTCTCTTCTTTTCTTTTCTTGAACTCTCAACTAAACCCCTAGGCGTATATTAGGATTATAAAACTGAACCTAATCAGATTAGACCCCTAAAACCTTACTAAAATGAATTAAATCTGATTGGGTAAGAAAAAGACCAAAATACTCCTTCCTATTTTTGGGTAACTTTCCTTATTTGGACAGCCCGACTTCAAACGGACATATCTCCCTCATACGAGCTCGAAACTTAGAAAACTCGGTGGCGTTGGAAAGATAGTTTGAAGACCTTTCATTTGATATCTTATGGACCACCTAATTCATCCTGTACTGAAGGTTATGGTCGTTTGAAGTTGACCCAAAACTTAGAAGAACTTAGGAATGACTTCAATCAATTCTCTCTAGTTCTTTTTTGAACACAAGGTGCTACATCTAGTGACCTTAACACTTAGGAAAAAATTAAATTCCTCGATAAAATCCTACTAACAACGAAGGGTGGTTCGAGTCTTAGTTCAAATTTTTTTCTGGGGTGTTACAATATCTCCCCCTTGGGATCATTTGTCCTCGAATGACGGCTGGACTGGGTATGGAACGGGGTTACTCTTACTAAGGTCTGAGTCTAATGGTATGCTCTTACTATATTCAAGCTTAACCCAAATCCTTAGGTTCGGGTTCTATACCTCTCTATAGGGAATCTCATCCCAAAACTATTACTCTTTACCACCACATTGAGCTCATATAAAGAACCACCTAAAGTTTAACAACACCACATTCAAGCTTAGTACCTCTAACAACTCCATTACTAACGGGACCTCTGAAAATATATCTCCCATACTCTCTGGAACTCATTACTATCTTATTCTCAAACACTTGACTTGATTTCTCATCTCATCTCCTCCTTAGGTCTAAAGCTGACACTTGAAAGCTATGGGCCTATTCCATTATCTCTAACTAGTCTACATCCTCTTTTACTCAAACACTCGGGAGAAGTTTATCTCATGACTAACGAACTCTCAATAAGCAGGTACTAAGACCTCTTTCTAATATGTTTCTGTTAAGCTCTTCTAATTACATACCCTCTCGGTACACCTCTTAATGCTCTTTTTATTCTTGTGACTTAACCACACTTCACCGCCCTTATCTAAAGGTTAGGATCTCTCACTTGGACTACTCATCTTCATTGCAGCTAACATCTCAATTCCTCACCTACTCTATGTCAAGTCCACCAGATCAAATCTCAAGACTAACATCATCACCCTCATGTTGCCATTCTTTTGATCACGATGCTCATCTCAAATTCAAGCTTAATATTTATTACTAAACCCGAATATCAATAGGATTTCTCGCCTACTATACTATACCTCATTACTTAATCAGTTCTATAACCTTCTGAACATCATGTCCCTCTCAAACATATCAAAGCCTAGTTTAGATCTATCACTTCATGAATACTCCTGCTCTTCTATTCAACACTTACACCTGGTCATACCTACATAATGACACTTCATCACAAACTCATTTCTAGCTACAACACACTCTACCTCCTATGATGGAATATTCACAACTCATCACTTCTTAGTCTACCCATAAGGAAAAACTCCTCATTAATAACTTACTAGGTGCATGACTATAGTAACATAGCTTGTTGAAACACCATCTCCCTTACTTGGATTACTAAATCTCTGCATACTTTCCTCTAACTCTAGGCACTTTCACTACTAGTGCTCATGATCTCGTAACTCATGCTACCTTTTGGGGTGAAAATATTACCCAAGCTCTTAACATACCATCCTCTTAAAGGTCTCAGCCGAATAAGGTTTAGGGAAGAGTGTACAACTCACTTTTAGCTCAAACGCACGATTCATACAAACATGAGTGCATTCCTCTAAAACTCAACACTTAACTCACTCATGGGCTTCTCTTAAGCCCCTATGCAGTCTCATGGCCTCCTCAAGACTCTTGCTAAGAATAACTCATCCATAAGGATATTTCGACTTTACTTTTCAACCACCTTTAGTATGAGGGGTAGTCGAATGAATCTGAGAAATGCACGAGTATGAATAAATTTCTATGACATAGCTCTATTGCACGATTTAGAGTATGAAAGAAGGGAAATTTTTCTAAAATGTCTATAGTCCCTCATTTATAGAAGTGGGGCCCACACAACCATAAATAAGATCCTACTGACACGGCTTAATAGACACCCTAGGTTACTTAAACTCTGTGCTCTGATACCAAGTTTGTTATGACCCGAGCCTACACCATGGACGTGGCCGGCACTCGAGAACCATTGTTGGTCTCCAAGTGAACCTTCATCCTGGCTGACTACAAGCGGAAGACTAACTCAAGCATACAAATCTTAAAATAGAATAAAATTCATTGAAACTCACATAATTAACTCAGAATATAATCGTATATTCAACTAGCAAAAACTAGGCAACTCAAGTCTTTAAAACATTTAACAAGATAAATGAAACAGACTTCTCAAACTCTACTATCTATCTATGAAGCCTCTAACTGACAAAGATGGAAGTAGGGACAAGATCCACGACATCCTAACAACTGATATAACTTAAAGTACAAGTGGAACCCTCCAGAAGTAAGGAGGCTCACCATAGCTAACTCGAACTGCATGCGGTATCAACGAAGCACCTGATCCTGATTACCTGTATCTCCATCATGAAATGATGCAGGCCAAATGGCTCGGTATATGGAATGTACGAGCATGTAAGGGGAATTCTAAAGCATAAACATAAGCTTGAACTGGTGGAATAGAAACATACTTACCTCTACTCAACTCGCTCAACTCAACTCAACTCAAAGAAATATAGTTCAATTCAACTCAGAGAAAATAGGGCTCAACTCAATGATAAGATATTCAACTCAGTGAAATAAGGCTCGACTCATTAATAATATACTCAACTCTAGGTACTCAACTCTGGATAGTCAACTCAAGATAAAGCAACAATACAGATGCAATATATGGAAAGCTTTTAAAACAATAGAAAGCAACTCAATGTACTGAAAAATGCAATAGTAACTCAGTTTGTATGCAAGGATACAAGATAAAATATGCTTGTATATAAAAATACAAAGTAAACTCTGTGTATTCAAGAATAAAAAATATCTCCATGGGAGTCTCTCTAACCGACAACCATCACTACGAGCTATGTGATGATACATCATTTTGTCTCACACTGTCAGGGCTGTCATATACCTTGCCGGGGGGTATAAAACCTAACTCACTAAGTAGATCCACTAGTCTATGCTAAAAGCATTAAGGAATCATCTAAAAAGTATGACGATTTTCTACCCATGCTGGCTACACGGTTTATGGATACTTTGAATTATCTGAACTCAAACTCGTCCCCGTATCGATGCTCAATACTACTCCCAAAACGTAACTAGCTCATATGTTTAAAAACATAACTCTTTCTGTGGTTTGAGATTATTACTCAAAATCTTTCTCTAAAAAGAGATGTTACTTAAACAACTCAAAACTCTTTTGGAAATCTCAGTTTCCTTCTCTTTTAAATGTGAAAACATTTACATTTGGAAATACTTAGTTCCCATATATCATTTTAAAGAAAATGAACTCGACTCTACTCTTTCTCACCTCAACTGCTCAAGTCTTAAAATAATTTTAGAAAAAATTGTAAAAAGACTTCTCAGAATAAAGTTCATGCCGAATTATGGACGTGAACGAATCAATTCAAGGTTTTCAATAACCATAACTAGAACTCAATACTCGAGACTCAACAACTCAGAACTTAAGAACTTTAATGGTAATACTCATTTCAAGAATGCTCGACTCAGAGGGTTCATGCGGAATTATGGGCATGAACAACTCAACTCAAGGACTTCATGGGTAATATATAATAGTCCCATGATTAGGAACAAAATCTCAAAAGGGATTAGGAACTCAATACTCAAGACTTAGAACTTGAAGATACTACTCCACTCAAAGATATTCAATTTATGGAGTCCATGCGGAATTTATGGGCATGAACGACTCGACTCAAGGGTCTACATACAAATATGGAACTCGTGTATACGACTCTTCTCATTCTCATACTTACTTCCTCAAAACTTAGGTCAATTTGATAGTTTATCTCAAAGGATCCACAATTGAACTCAAAGACTTTCTTGAACTCTACTCTTAACTCTCCCTTGAATGTTAATTATGGATTCCAGAATTATGGTTCATGATATGAAGGATCTCCTGATGATAAAGTAGACTCATTAATACATTATCCTCATTCTTATACTCAATTGATCGAGTCTTGAAACAAGTTATTTGAATTTGTAGAAGACTCTTCAAAAAGACTCAAATGGACTTTCTCAAAATGTTCGGAAGAACTCTCCAGACTTAACTCTTAACTCTACCTTGAATACCTTAAATTTGAATTATGAATTCAAAGTTATGATTCATGTTATGAATGATTTCTAGATGTGCAGAAGTAGTTTAGAATCAAAAGGGGTAAAGATACACTTCAAAGGAACTCAACGGGACAACCGACGGGAAAGTAGTGGGGGCAGGCGACCCTGGCACATTCCTGGCGTAGGGCGCCAGCCCCTTAAATTTAGAGGCATTATTGTGGCAGACTGCTGGGGCACCGCCCCATCCCCTTCCCAGGCAGAATTTCAACGAATTTCGTCTCTCTCTTTTTCTGACCCTAAATCGCTTCTAATCAAATTCTTTTCTTAAGTTTTCCTTAGATTCAATTACTCAACCTAAGTACACACTAATTTACTCAAAACAAAACTCAAATCACTAACTTTCATCTCAAGAATTCATCAAACCCCAATAAAATAAGATTTAGAATGAACTTCAAGAACACTTATCAAGAACTCAAATCATTCAACTTTTGAGAATGAAATTACGATGAAAATAACATGATTGGCGTGTGGCTTAACGAACCCAACACTATGGAAACTTACATACCTCTTAGGGATCAAACCCATGGCGAAAATCCGCAACAAAACTCAAGAACCTCGACGAATGCCTTGATCCTTTCCTCTTTTCTCGTCTTTTCTCTTCTTGAACTCTCAACTAAAACCCTAGGCGTATATTAGGATTATAAAACTGAAAATAATCAGATTAGACCCCTAAAACCTTACTAAAACAAATTAAATCTGATTGGGTAAGGAAAAGACCAAAATACCCCTTACTATTTTTGGGTAACTTTCCTTATTTGGACAACCCGACTTCAAACGGGCATATCTCCCTCATACGAGCTCGAAATTTAGCAAACTCGGTGGCGTTGGAAAGATAATTCGAAGACCTTTCATTTGATATCTTATGGACCACCTAACACATCATCTACTGAAGGTTATAGTCGTTTGAAGTTGATCCAAAACTTAGAAGAACTTAGGAATTACTTCAATGAATCTCTCTAGTTCTTTTTGGAACACAAGTTGCTACATCTAGTGACCTTAACACTTAGAAAAAATTTAAAATCCTCGGTAAAATCCTAGTCACAATGAAGGGTGGTTCGAGTCTTAGTTCAATTTTTTTTCTGGGGTGTTACAATTATGATTGTTAAGGCAAACAAAGTTTAGAGTATGAGGAAATGAAGGACGGGGGGGGGGGGGATATCAACATGATAGTGGGAATTTCTATTTGCGATCGTTGGAGAAAATGAAACAGTCTCTCAAAACCTCCTTCCGGCCACCGTTGTTGTCAGTGAATCTTCAAGTGTATTTGGAACATAAAGATACATATTTAAATTCAATGCAAGCTTTGTTTCCTCCATTTATTCTTCATTTTGAATATTTATTTTCTTCAAAACTCATTAAGAAGAAGAAATCTAGCTAAAATTCATTAAGAATTGAACTTTAATTCAATGGGGTTGATGAGAAAATCAAGATTCTTTTGTAAACAATAATAATCTAGTGCTCTGTATTTGGGTTTTAAGTTGATTCTTCTTATTTTCGATTGTAGCATTTTTTTTAATCTTTAAACACGATAACCAATCCAATATGATATAACTTTTTACAATTTGGACAAAATTGTTTTGACTTTTGTTAAAGGAATTCAATCTTTTTGTTAAAAAAAAATTGTTAAAGGAATTTTGGTAGTTATTTAATTTTGTGTTTGGAGGTGATGGAAACTTTATGGATTTGGTGGTGTTGGGTGATGGGTAAAAGAGAAAATTGTAGGTGGTAAAGAATAAAAAATTGATATTGATAATGTGGTGTACGCGTGTTGTACAAATGCAATCAACTTTTCTAGTTGAAAGTGTCACGACAGCACAAAAGGTGCACGAGAAAATCAATGTGTCCTGTCACATTAATTTCATTATTTATTTAACACATGTGTGCTTCTATATATATAAGATGTGACTTAGCACTTTTTTTTGTTCCTAATTTTGTGCGGCTAGTGCATCAATTGACGACATTTCTCAAATTTCTCTCTCAATTGCTCTAATCCACTATTGTTAGGTTAGTCAATCTTTAATCTTTCTTGTTAAATTTCCAAAAAGGGAAAATTGTTAAAGTTTAAATGGTCTATGAACATTTTTTTGATAAAAAACAATTAGAATTCCTTTTGAAGTGTAAAACATACATCCCTAGCTTCAATATTCAATTTTGAATGTCGTGGGATTAAATTAAAGATCTGTGTATTGATTTAATTTTTTGAGGTCTTAGATTTGTTATGTAGAATTTCGGAATTGAAAATTTTACTAATTGTAGAAAGAGAAATTTTTGGACAGACCAAAAAAAGAGAAGTAAGACCACTTAAATTGGGATGGATATAGAGTATTGATTTAAATTTTTGAGGTCTAATTGTCTCACACAGTTTTTGTAAAATGATGCTAGCTTTGTAAAGGTTAAGTCTTTTTATCTTAGACCATCATATACAACTACAATATTAAGTGCAATTCTACCAGTGAGGTTTGGAGAGAATACAGTGTTTGCAAATGTTATCTTTATCTTAAGAGGTAGAGAGGTTTTTTGATAGACCATTCGCTCAAAAAAAAGAAGAAGAAGAAGAAGAAGAAGAAAATGAAATGAGACGAAAAACTGTGAAGAAGTCGTAGCAGAATACTATAGAGAGACTAACAAAGCATATTGAAAAATAAAGATAATTATAACAAATATAATATGATAATTGAAGTGCAATAAAATAATAGACATCGAAGGACAAGAAACTCCCTTAGTAATACTACAATTACTAGTATGAAAAAATAAGTGAGTTAATGCTCTACTATCTACTCATCTTCAACCCTAATCTGTGTCGGTGTGTCCTCCACAACATCCTATCTAATGGCATGTCCTCGGTAAGCTGAAATTGTGTCATGTTTTATCTAATCATGTCTCCACATACCCGAACCACATGTCTTGTTTCCTCCACTGAGACCACTCTCATATTGTCCCAGATATCTTCATTTCTAATACTATCATTCCTAGTATGGCCACACATTCAATGGGACATCCTCATCTTCACAACTTTCATCTTCTGAACATGAGATAATTCCTTGAGTGACCAACACTCTGCCTTATACATCATAGTAGTTCTAACCACCACTTTGTAGAACTTGTCTTTAAGTTTAGGTTGCACCATCTTATCACACAAAACTCTATATACAAGCTTCAGTCTCATCCAACTAGCACCAATACAATGTGTAACTTCGTTGTCAATCTCCCCATCTTCTTGAATAATAGATTTAAGATATATACTTGAAATTTCCCTCTTTGTGTCTGCTTGTGTATTAAGTTATACTTCCACTCTAGTCTCATGTGCTATGTTATTAAACTTGCGATTGGTTCTGGTCAACCTGAAGCCTTTAGATTCTAAGGTTTGTCTCCACATCTCTCCAGCTTAGCATTAACTCTTGCCAAAGTCACGTCAATTAGAACTATATCATCCGCAAATAATATATTCCTTGCCACCTTTCCATGAAATCCTATATAGATACCTTTAGATGCATACTACAATAGATTGTACTCATAGCAAGGGGTGTTGGATTTCAAAATTATGGGTGCTTAGTGTTGGGTATAACAAGAGTTAATGGGAAATAGAGGGAAGATGAAAAGAGTAATTGGAAAAGATTCTCATATGCTTTAAGAATAGGCATTTCTCCCTCATTGGTGGTGGAAAGAAAAATAGAATTGTTTAAATAGAGAAACACTTCTATTAGTTGTTAAAAGGGTTGGAAAGAGGGACCCCCCTCGCGCCGTCGTTGTCGTCGCTCACTCAGCTTCGGCTTCGGAAAATGATCGATCGAGAGATCATTTTTGGACAAAATTTGTTTTAATTATTTAGTTAATTATTTACTTAATTAAATAAATTAAATAGCCAAAACGTTTCAATTATTTAGTTAATTAACCGAAACTTTCCGACCCGACTCGGATCCGCGCGACCCATTTTATTTAAAACACTTTCGCGTTTTAATTTGAATTTCCCGCCGTTGGAGATGACTGTTCTGAAAGGTTGCAAACTTTCATAAATTGTCGTGTGATTTCTTAAAGGTTGCAACCTTTTGGAAACAGTTCCTTTTGCCAATAAATACCAGTGATTCTTCAGACTTTTTACTTACGAAAATTTCTGATTTCTTCTTCTTCTTCTGCACAAATTTTCTTCGTGTACTTTACTGTCGTTGAGTGGTTCGCTGACACCAGCGTTTTGGGTATCAATACACTGGTGATTGAGATCATTCTATCCTGGGAGGACATATTCCAAATCAAACCTCGGATACTAGAGGGAAATAATTTCCGTAAGGGGACACTGAGTATTCAGTGGGCTTGATCTTCTTTCCATTTTATTTTTTTCTAGATTTGGTACGTTGTTTCAGATTTTAGTTTTGTGAAATAATTTATGTTCTTCTGTTCTTCACTGGTTCATTAAACTTTGGTAACTTCATATTTTTGCAAAGTTTGTTGTAATCAATAGTACTGTTTTAAACACAGATTGGGCAACAATCGTAAGGAAATTAATTTGTTTTTTTTAATCTGTGTTTGTGATTCTGTGGAGACAAAAACCTTCGTGGTTTTATACTCCTAATAAGTTTGCAACTTAAGTTATTTCTTACTGAGCCATTTGTATCGATTTCTGTTTATTATAGATTCTGAAATGGCAAACAATAATGTTACTGAGCCATTTGTAATGATTTGTGTTTCGGCTTTGGCTTTGGAAAATAATCGATCGAGAGATCATTTTTGGACAAAGTTTGTTTTAATTATTTAGTTAATTATTTACTTAATTAATTAAATTAAATAGCCAAAATGTTTCAATTATTTAATTAATTAACCGAAACTTTCCGACCCGACTCGGATCCGCGCAACCCATTTTATTTAAAACACTTTCCCGTTTTAATTTGAATTTCCCACCGTTGGAGATGATTGTTCTGAAAGGTTGCAACTTTGAGGAACAGCCATGACCGTTTGAAAGGTTGCAAACTTTCATAAATGGTCGTGTGATTTCTGGAAGGTTGCAACCTTTCGGAAACAGTTCCTCTTGCCTATAAATACCAGTGATTCTTCAGACTTTTTACTTACGAAAATTTCTCATTTCTTCTTCTTCTTCTACACAAATTTTCTTCGTGTACTTTACTTCCGTTGAGTGGTTCGCTGACACCAGCATTTTGGGTATCAATACACTGGTGATTGAGATCATTCTATCCTGGGAGGACATGTTCCAAATCAAACCTCGAATACTAGAGGGGAATAATTTCCTTAAGGGGACACTGTGCATTCAGTGGGCTTCATCTTCTTTCCATTTTATTTTTTTCCAGATTCTGGTACGTTGTTTCATACTTTAGTTTTGTGAATTAATTTATGTTCTTCTGTTCTTCACTGGTTCATTAAACTTTGGTAACTTCGTGTTTCTGTAAAGTTTGTTGTAATCAGTAGTACTGTGTTAAACACAGATTGAGCAATAATCTTAAGGAAATTAATCTGTGTTTGTGTTTCTGGTGGAGACAAAAACCTTCGTGGTTTTATAATCCTATTAAGTTTGCAACTTAAGTTATTGCTTACTGAGCCATTTGTATCGATTTCTATTTATTACAGATTCTGAAATGGCAAACAATAATGTTACTGAGCCATTTGTATCGATTTGTGTTTCGGCTTCGTCTTCGGCTTTGGAAAATGATCGATCGAGAGATCATTTTTGGACAAAGTTTGTTTTAATTATTTAGTTAATTAATTACTTAATTAATTAAATTAAATAGCCAAAACCTTTCAATTATTTAGTTAATTAACCGAAACGTTCCGACCCGACATTTTATTTAAAACACTTTCCCGTTTTAATTTGAATTTCCCGCCGTTGGAGATGACTGTTCTGAAAGGTTGCAACTTTCAGGAACAGCCATGACCGTTTGAAAGGTTGCAAACTTTCATAAATGGTCGTGTGATTTCTGAAAGGTTGCAACCTTTTGGAAACAGTTCCTCTTGCCAATAAATACCAGTGATTCTTCAGACTTTTTACTTACGAAAATTTCTGATTTCTTCTTCTTCTACTGTACAAATTTTCTTCGTGTACTTTACTATCGTTGAGTGGTTCGCTGACACCAGCGTTTTGGGTATCAATACACTGGTGATTGAGATCATTATATCCTAGGAGGACATATTCCAAATCAAACCTCGGATACTAGAGGGGAATAATTTTTTTAAGGGGACATTGTGCATTCAGTGGGCTTGATCTTCTTTCCATTTTGTTTTTTTCTAGATTCTGGTACGTTGTTTCAGATTTTAGTTTTGTGAAATAATTTATGTTCTTCTGTTCTTCACTGGTTCATTAAACTTTGGTAACTTCATGTTTCTGCAAAGTTTGTTGTAATCAGTAGTACTGTTTTAAACACAGATTGGGCAACAATCTTAAGGAAATTAATCTATTTTTTTAATCTATGTTTGTGTTTCTGGTGGAGACAAAAACCTTCGTGGTTTTATACTCCTATTAAGTTTGCAACTTAAGTTATTGCTTACTGGGCCATTTGTATCGATTTTTGTTTTTTACAGATTCTGAAATGGCAAACAATAATGTTACGGTCGCTGTTGATGCACCAACCCGAACTATTGTACCACCAGCAGAGAAACTGGGAAAATTTTCTGGTGTGAATTTCAAAGGATGGCAGCAACGGGTATTTTTCTGGCTTACCACTTTTGGTCTGCAGATATTTACCAATGAAGAAACTCCAATGCCTGCTGCTGATATGTCAGACAGAGAAAAGTTCATGATTATTGAAGCATGCAAACATGCAGACTTCCTATGTAAAGGCTACATTCTAAGTGCTTTAGAGGATGACTTATATAATGTCTATAGTGTAACGACAACTTCGAAAGAATTGTGGGATGCACTTAAGAAGAAATATAAGACAGAAGATGCATTCTTGAAAAAGTTTGTGGTCGCAAAGTTTTTAGACTATAAAATATCAGATAGTAAAACTGTTGGATCACAAGTGCAGGAACTTCAACTTATTTTCCATGATCTGATTGCTGAGGAAATGGTAGTTAATGAATCATTTCAAGTGGCTGCAATGATTGAGAAGTTACCTCCTTCGTGGAACGACTTCAAGAATTATCTAAAGCACAAACGTAAGGAAATGAAGCTTGAAGATCTTGTAATTCAGCTCAAAATTAGGAAGATAACAAGACCGCCGAAAACAAGTCTCGTAAGAGTTCGACAATAATTGGAGTTAATATTGTTGAAGAAGCTCCTGCCAAAGGCAAGAAGAGAAAGAAGTCCAACGGACAGAAGTCAGAACAGGCCAAGAAGAAAGTCAAGGGCAACTGTTACAACTGTGGTAAGGCTGGTCACAAGTCTTCTGACTGACGTGCTCCAAGAAAGGACAAAGACAAAGACAAAGGCAAAAGTCAAGCAAACATCGTGGAAGAGATGGAAGATGCAGATGACCTTTGTGCAATGATCTCTGAGTGCAATTTAGTTGGAAATCCCAAGGAGTGGTTTCTCGACTCAGGTGCCACTCGACATATTTGCTCTGCGAAAGAAGCCTTTGCAACGTACACTCC
>JAJONR010009069.1:0-10021 GCA_029582245.1 Solanum etuberosum
TAGGTTGTGAACTTTAGAAATCTTGAATTATTGTAGGATTTTAGAACTTAGGTTGTGAACTTTAGAAATCTTGAATTATTGTAGGATTTTAGAACTTAGGTTGTGAACTTTAGAAATCTTGAATTATTGTAGGATTTTAGAACTTTTGAGAACTTAATTTTTTGTAGGATTTTAGAGCTTTAGGTTGTGAACTTTAGAAATCTTGATTTATTGTAGGATTTTATAACTTTAGGTTGTGAACTTTAGAGTCTTGAATTATTGTAGAATTTTATAACTTTAGGTTGTGAACTTTAGAAATCTTGAATTTATTGTAGGATTTTAGAACTTTAGGTTGTGAATTTTAGAAATCTTGAATTATTGTAGGATTTTAGAACTTTAGGTTGTGAACGTTAGAAATCTTGAATTATTGTAGGATTTTAGAACTTTAAGTTGTGAACTTTAGAGAACTTGAATTTTTGTAGGATTTTAGAACTTTAGGTTGTCAACGTTAGAAATCTTGAATTATTGTAGAATTTTAGAACCTTTAAGTTGTGAACTTTTGAGAACTTGAATTTTTGTAGGATTTTAGAACTTTAAGTTGTGAACTTTAGAGAACTTGAATTTTTGTAGGATTTGAGAACTTTAGGTTGTGAACTTTAGAAATCTTGAATTATTGTAGGATTTTAGAACTTTAAGTTGTGAACTTTAGAAAACTTGAATTTTTGTAGGATTTTAGAATTTAGGTTGTGAAGTTAGAAATCTTGAATTATTGTAGAATTTTAGAACTTTAAGTTGTAAACTTTAGAGAACTTGAATTTTTGTAGGATTTTAGAACTTTAGGTTGTGAACGTTAGAAATCTTGAATTATTGTAGAATTTTAGAACCTTTAAGTTGTGAACTTTAGATAACTTGAATTTTTGTAGAATTTTAGAACTTTAAGTTGTGAACTTTAGAGTACTTGAATTTTTGTAGGATTTTAGAAATTTAGGTTGTGAACTTTAGAAATCTTGAATTATTGTAGGATTTTAGAACTTTTGGAATCTTGAATTATGGTAGGATTTAGAACTTTAAGTTGTGAACTTTAGAAATCTTAAATTATTGTAGAATTTTAGAACTTTAGGTTGTGAACTTTAGAAATCTTGATTTGTAGAATTTATGAACTAATTATTAGGTTGAACTTTAGAAATCTTTGATAAAATGTAGTCTCTATGAATTATTTAACTAAGCCTGAACATAATTTGAACTTAATTAAAAATTTGAACTTAATTTGAAGTTTGAATTACTTAAAATCTTATTGACCTTGGTATGCATTTGAATTTAATTAGAACTTTGAGCTTAATTTACAATAACTTAAACTTAAGTAAGAATATGAACTTAAAATCTTGTTAGGCTTAATTGGAACTTAATAATTGAACTTAATTGGAACTTTGAACTTAATTTGAACTTTGAAGTACTTAAAATCTTATTGACCTTAATATATTTGAACTTAATTACACCTTTGAACTTAATTTATAATAACTTGAACTTAATTAGGAATATACTTAATTATTTTGAAATCTTAAACTTAATTATTGTTTATGAATTAGTTATGCTTGAACTTTGTAGATCTTGTAGTATTTATGAACTAATTTTGATTTTTGAAAGACTTTATAAGTCTTTAAATTGTGATTTATATATTTTTGAAGGTTTAATTAAGCTTGTTAGTTTATATTTTGTGTAGCATGTTAATTATGTGTTTTTGTGTCACGACCCAAAAATGGACGCGATGACACTCGTCTTATCCCACCAAGGCAAGTCAGCCTAATACTCAATTAACACGGTGAATGCGGAACTAAAAACAAGAAAAAGAAACTAACACCATCTACTAATACGGAAATCATAATCAACTCGAAATAAAACCCCAAAACCTGATAGTCACGTGTACAAGCCTCTAAAGTATTACAATTGAATCGAAAGAAAGATAAAAGTCTCAAATGATATTGTCTCTAGAATAGAACAAGATCATAAATATGAGTAAGAGGGTCCGCTGTGATGACAAACAACAACCTCACAAACCTCCACAAGAAGCCTCGGACAAGAAGAGAATAAAAAGTATCACGCAGATCCAGGCTTGTAACTTACAAAAATGTAGAAGCAAGGGGTGAGTACCAAACCATACGGTACTCAGCAAATAAACTTCTAAACACAAACTAAGGGAATAAAATACAGGTACTCCTACCACCCCAACCGAACCTCCACAACTACAACCTGCATAAAAATCAGCCCAACCTAACAATTCACAATTTACATAGCACACAGCTCAACATCAACACTCTAACAATTACATATCCTCAACAACAACCTCAATAATTCATCAATCACAAGTTCCATAAAAAGGCACTCACAAGATCAACAACACACAAGATCAAATTCACCAATGATAAAGATGTGCAATGCAATGAAATGCAATGTCAAGTATAATGATGCATGTCTGACCGAATGATACACACCCGCTGTCTCACAGTCCGGGACCCATGGGGGACATATCTGTCCATGCATCCGTCGCTGCGTGCGACACGACCCTCGATATATAGTATCCGTCGCGGCGCGTGACACGTCCCTCGATATAGAATCTGTCGCAGCGTGTGACACGTTCCTCGAAATGGTACATCCTCTTTAATTTCTTATTCTTTCTCAATTCACATAACACTTGTCACAACCATGTCTCAGAACAATGCAAATGACATGTTCACATAAATAATGAGGAGATGACCATTTTCAAATAATGCACAATTTACAACAATACAATCGTGATACAACATCAACAATGAGTCAATAAGCCTTTCAAACCATTCTCAACACATCACACACCAACAATTAATCACATTGCCTTTTATTACCCTTTTTTCATCATTAGAATTATTCAATATGGACAAGTCAACCCGTCACCAAGTTCCATCACTCTCCAACACATACCACAAGGAAATACACGATTCTATACACTTAACAAGGGTTTAGAAATCCACTTGCCTCAAATAACCGAACAATCAATCTGGGACTTGAGCCTTCCCTTTTCGTTGAGCTTCCAAATCAATGCAATCTATTCAAGTACATATTCACAATAAGATTTCGAAACTAACAACACCCACATTACTGTGTGTTTAGCCTTGACCTAAAAATTCACTAGAATTTATAATCAAGTTCGTAAATCTTGATGCCAATTCACATTTCAACTATCATATTTTCTAAGTTTCAAGTCTAGGGTTAAGTCTTAATTCCTCCAATATCATAATCTAATGGTATTTCACATAATATCATACACCTAATATTTAATTACATATGCCAATATATCAAAACTTGAATTATAATATGGTAATAATAAGAAAATCAAAGAAACAGCGAAGTAAATTACGAACATAATCACGAGAATACTTACCGTTTCAAAACCTTGCATTAATACACCATATATTTATATTTATTAGATAAATCATCATTGACTAATCATGACCTTAATCATTACCTAATGATTGACCATTAACACCTTTGTTCTCCATTAAAAATGACCTATACAGATTCAATTTTCAATTCTTCCAAATTAAAACCCATTTAATTGTTTCTCCTTTTTCTTTAACAATCAACTATGCTAATAATAATAAAATAATAATATGATATCTATCATATATATATATATACAACAATACCAAGGTGGACGTGAGTACCTTATAACCTTATGTCCTCTGTTCCTCTGTGTCTATGTGCCGCCGATGCACAGGTTAATTTCTTTCCCTTTCTTTTCTTTTCTAAATTAATTATGTACTAAAAGTAATAAACCCTATAAACTTATTTTAATATGGATCAAATAGTATAAAGTATTAAATAAATTATGAAATTGACCCATTAACACCAACCAAATAAATAAATTATTTAACATATACCCATCAATTAAATAACCGTAGTTATCGAATAATTCAAAATTTTCAAATCAACTTCACCGACTAATCAAAAATCACTCGGGGCAACTATTAAGAGGGGTAAAACGCTAATTTTATGAAAATTTCCAAAAACGACCTTCCGGATCATTACATTATCCACCACTAAAAACACTGAAGAAAGAAGGAAACAAGCATTACTAGAAGCTTGAGGTATAATTTCGAGAGTTAATGTTTATCTCTCCAAGTGAGCTCATCCTTAAGACCATTCCATCAAGAGCAACTACTAAAAACTGAACTGTCGAATCAAACTTTAGCAGATCCATAGATTAAGAGTGATTACTGAGGCTTCCTATTATGAAAATAATTCCAAATAATTAATTTGAATTTATTCTTACCATAATAAATTACAAATCATTCCACTAGAAATTCGTAATTGCTCTCCTCTATTTGTATTTTGAAATTCCCCATTAAACACTTATGTAATTCTCCATGTTAAAATTACAGATACTAATCAATAAATTAAATTACTGACAAATTTAATTTAATGATTAATTTCCTTTAGAGCACTACTTAACTTATTTCATGTGTCGGATTCATAAATTCACTTGCAAGGTTTGACACAATGAAAACTTATAAGTTTCTCAAAAAGGCATATCAATCAATCTCTATAACGAGATATGGATTCCATCAACTAACTTATTATTTCACCAATATATATTATTATCATCCAATCTACCAGGCATATTGACCCATCTCAAAATCTCACCTTTTAATAAATCAAAATGATAATTAATATATACAGATCATAATAGTTATATCAGGATTAAGAATATAAGTACATTTAATAGTTTAGAGAATATGTTTTTGTCAGCCTGTCTAAAACAACTATCTCTACTCGGTCCCGTTCAATATATACAAAATGCACTAGCACAAAAAGTTGGAACTATACCGTTTCCATAATCAAGATAAATTACATATAATCTTGTTCTACAATCGTACCGATGGCATGTCCAGTTTTCATCCTAGATTGTGAACAAAAAACTTTATACTTATAAGAACCGATGATTTAATCCTCTGTGTATAAGCTAAAACTCTACACACTAAATCATCTACTATATAAGTAAACAGACACCATAAGCGAATATATGATCTATTAAAACTGAATAAATATTTGTTCTATAATAAATATTATATCTTAACATATGGTTAATAGTATATATTCCAACATTGGACTCAACCCATAACACGAGCAACAAACCGCATAGAAGGAGTGAAGGAGTCAAACAACTTCTTAGAATGCTTCATTTAGCTAGTTACAAACATTTAGCTAGTTCAACATAACCCAAACTTTTGTAGTGTTACATTATCTCCATCTTGAGAACATTCATCCTCAAACGTGGATCATAGACTAAGATTCGACTAACCTCAAATTTTGACCAATAAACACATTAAACTAGATGTTTCCCACAATGACAAGGTCTCCGCAAGGACTCTTACATTTAAAATGACCAAGTCGTGACACGGAGAAAAGGAATTCAAGACACTAAAAAATGCTGTGAAACTACGATAGGCAAAAGGATTAGCACATACCTGAAAATAGAAAACAAGTGAGAATATCTCTTCTTCTGTTTTCCAAGTCTCTTCCTCAAAATTATGATTAAGCCACAAGACTTTAACTAACAGCACGTCTTTAGTTCTCAACCTTCTAACTTGATGATCTAGGATTTGCACAGATTCCTCTTCATAAGACAATCCCACGATAACTCTGATCTCCTAGTTAGTCAATATATGAGAAGGATCAGGTTAATACAACCTCAACATAGACACAAGTGAAAGGCCGGATTCACCATGACATCTCAGATTGTAATTTCATCTCATACACCACTTTTCCAACTCTTCGTAAGGTTTCATAAGGGCTAACAAAAAGAGGACTAACTTTACCCTTTCTACAAAAATACATTACACCCTTCGTAGTGAAACTTTCAAAAACACTCGGTTACATACAACAAATTCTATGTCACAACACCTCATGTCAATATAAAACTTTTGTCGATTTTGAATTGACTCATAATAAGATTCACTTTGTTGGTATCTTCATGAAATAAGTCAAGACCTTAATTCAAATTCAGAAGTTTCGAACCACCCAATTGGAGATCTATATATAATGCCGCTTATAAATAACTTCATAAGGAGCCATCTGAATACTTGTTTGACAAGTATTATTGTAGGTGAATTTCAGAAGAAGCAAATGCTCATCCCAGTTTCCTTCAAAGTCAGTCACACACGCTCTCAACATATCCTCAAGAGTATGACTAGTTCTGAACAACATCCAGAGAATTAAGAGAGTGAAATTATGGAGCTCCTCCTTAAATAATTATTTATCATCTTAAGAGAATTAAGAGAGTTACATTTTGGGCTTTTAATATACGAAAAAGGGTTAAAATTTCTTTGAATTATGCGAAATTGAACAAAAATGTTTTTAGTTAATAATTTGATCTAAAAATATTCACGCCTTCAATAGTTTGATACAAAATAGCTTGAATCTCTTTTAGCACAAAAATAAAATTCTTGGAGAAATTACATTTTAAACAATCACCACGCAAAATTACTTTTTTCCAATGACAAGAATATAAAGCTATTCAAAAAAATCAAAACATGCTCTAAAGTAGATTATAGTTTCAACCAAAAGATTAAAAATAAGCAAGAAAAACACTATTATTATTATAATTATTTTCCTTTAATTTTTACAAGAAGAGAAAGTTTCAACGTCCTACTTGTCACGACCCAGACCGTCGTGAGTGGCACCCACACTAACCCTCCAGTGGGAGAACCATTACTACAACCCAACTAACCAAATTAAAGAAAACTAAAGCATTTAAAGATACGGAAGCAGGTTTAAATGTATAAAGAAAAAATATAGAGTTCCCATAAACTCCGAAGACTAACAAAACAATTGCAGAAATAATGCCTAGAACCTGAAAGTTAATGTACCAAAACTCTAAAGTTCAACAAGTCTAAGAAAATGGGTGAAACCCAACTAAATAAGAGAATATCTAAAGTGCTAATCTAAGTCCGAATAAGATAGACTGAGCAAAAGGAGAACTCATGGCAGCCTGGAAGAACTGGCTCACCCTTGAATTCGATTGATCACTGATCTCCTAGATGAGGTATGTCAGGAGCTGCCTGAAGATGCCTTGTACTCAACTATGAAAGAGCAAGTGCAGTATCAGTACACAACCAAAGTGTACTGATAGGATTGCGCGACTATTCCAGTAAGTGAAACATATATATAAGCAGTCACAACATAGTAAACACGCATATACCGAACATATACAATATCAATTATCATTTCAGGAGCAATGTACAATTCCACATTCTCAATACAAGTATATATGACAAGTCAATGGTCCTCTCATGGAACCCAATTCAATGGTCCTCTCATGGAACCCATACCCAAACTGTTAGTGTGCCAGATCGTGACACCCGATCCAAGTTAGTGTGTCGGATCGTGACACCCGTTCCAATATATATGTCGGTATGTGACATCTGATCCTAGTTAGTGTGTCGAAACGTGACACCCGATCCAATCGGTACGTGACATCCGATCCCAGTTAGTGTGTCGGAACGTGACACCTGATCCATTCAACATGCCACAATCACAATCACAATGTACATTCTCATAATCATACAATCAAGTGTTGATTCATGGCTTACAATCATTCATTCATATTCATTTACATTAGGTGTGATCAATAGTACAACATTCACATACATACATGCATTACAATGAAGCAAATACTAACATACATCACTCAAACATGAAATCAAACCATCACCTACCTTGAACAAAGCTTGAATCCCCTAAGAAAATTGATTCTTCCTTTTCCGAATTCTCTCCGCTTGTTCTTGGTCTACAAACAATCAATATAACGCGACGATCAATACACAAGACTTAATTACCCGGATTATAATCAATAATATTAACCCTAGGCCAAACCCTTGATCCCCATACCCAGTTTAGGGCTTCTTCCACCATAAATCCCAAATCAAAACTCTCCCCCATCGATAATTACCCAAGAAACTAAGTTCTACGGATCGAAAAATAGATTCGGGGAGTAAAAACCTTACCTTTGGTGCTAGAACAGGTGGAAAACCTTCAAGAAATATCCCTGGGTCGTTCCTTAGCTCTTAAGATCAAATGTTGCAGAATAATAACGTTTCTGGGGTTTATTTCTGACTTAAGTCGCGTCTGTCCCACTGTGGCAGACCTCATCCCGCTACATCGTCCCCACCCTGTCGGCTTGCACGGAGACAGAGAGTTAAAATCAGAGTTCCAAACCCCCATTTCACAACACACCTTCAACCCATGACACTCAAAAATTACCCGTTCACGCTAAGATCAGTTTCGAGAGTTCTACTCGCCCGAATTCGATTCCGTAAAATTGTACGGTTTTCTTAACGTCTTAGCTATCTAATCATGTGATCAAATTCATAATTATATCTCTGATTCATTACCAAATTTTCCTAGTCCTCACTGACTCCGATTTCGTCCAAATCTGGACTAGGTTAGGAAATTCCAAGTTACTACCAAAAAGTTGTCTAACCCCAATTCTTTCTCCATTGGTTTTTCCCTAACGATGGAATCAGGTCGTTACAATAGATACCAATTTACCCATCACTCGTCCCCGAGTGATCAACTAGGAAAGACTGGATTAAAGTAAGGGTAGACTAGTACCTGAATCGCTGAATAACTGGGGATACTTGTCTCGCATGTCCTTCTCGGTTTTCCAAGTAGCTTCCTCAACCAGATGATGCTTCCATTGAATTTTGACAGATGCAATAACCTTTGACCTTAACTTGCAAACTTTCCTATCTAGAATGGCTATAGGCTCCTCCTCATAACCTCCAAATATCTGACCTTCCGGTCTGCATACTCTTTATGCCTGTTCTGAGCTGCTAGAACATCTCCCGAATAAATTTCACATTCCCTAATGATTCTCATCAAAAGGTCCCGCCTCAAATACATCAAACCAACCATTGGGAGACCTACATCCCCTCCTATACAGTGCATCAATGATGTCATCTCAATACTCGAGTGATAAATATTATTGTATGTAAACTTAACTAACATCAAAAGCTATTCTCAATAACCACCAAATTTGATCGTACACACGTCTGTCACATGTTATCAAGGACCTTGACACAATCATCAGGACTATTCCTTTCTCACATACGCATGATAAAATTCTAAATCAATACTTGCTACAATTAGAGGTAGACCTGAACCAACTAACACACACTCATGATACTCAACCAATCATAGTTCTTATCAACATCTCCTTCTCACAACATAAATTTTCATGAGCTTAAGTTATAAAAAATTGATCTTTAGACATAAGATACTCATCGAGGGATATGTCCAAGCATACAAACCCTCCAACAACACTATCGAAATGCTAGATTTAGTAATTGTATGTCACGCCCCGAGCCTACACCCTGGGTGGGACTGGCACTCGAGAACTATTGATGGCCCCAAGCGAACCCTTGGCCTGGCTTACTTACTCAGCGGAAGTCTTAAACACAAGAAATAGTCTCAAAGGATAACTCATGCAAATGTCTTTAATAAATATTAAACATAGCCAAAATGACAACTCAAGTCTCAGCCATTAAAACAGAAAATAGAAAACTCAAGAACTAACATATGACTGTTTACGAAGCCTCTAAACAACTGATATGGATGTCGGGACAAGACCCACGACATCCTAATGAAACTAAAACTACTAAAAGCAATAAAGGGATCCTCCGGAGGAAATGAGGCTCACCAACAAGTCTGTAGCTCAACTAGAATCAACGATGCGCTGGATGCTGATCCTGGTTACCTGTGTCTGCATCATAAGAAGATGCAGGCCAAATGGCATCAGTACATTGAATGTACGAGTATGCTAGTTGGAATGCTAAAAATAACTTAAGCTTGAAAAGAATCTGAAAGGAACACTTACCTTGGCTTTACCCAACTCCTCAATAACTTAACTGAATATAAAGCAATAAAACACATGCAATATACAGAAAGCTTTTAAAACAATAGAAAGCAACTTAGTTCGTTAAAGAAATGCAATAACAAAACTCAACTG
>JAJONR010009071.1:0-13999 GCA_029582245.1 Solanum etuberosum
TTCTGACATAAATGGTAAATCTCTATATGTGAATAATTGAAGTTAACAACAAAATGGTGTCAATTTTAACTGTTAGTGTTGTGATTGTTGGGGTTTGTACACACAGGGACGGACCCACGTGGGTTCTAGGGTTCACCCGAATCCCCTCGATAAAAAATTGCATGGTATATATAAGGTAATTTTCTGTATTTATGTAGATATATTAATTTTGAACCCCCTCATGAATTTTGAAGCAAGTTGTAACGTAGTTGTAGATCTCTTTTAAATTGACCATTGTGTCCAGGGTTCGAATCCCATTGTGAACAGTTTATTTTTTTAGCTTCTCTTCCTTGAATTTCAAGACCAACCTCTCACTTTTTTAATACTAGTTTCTGGACACGTGCAACGCACGTGTACCCATCTAAATTGACATAAATTATTTCAAATTATCATTGTATTAAAAATAGTTTTATAATTATGTAACACCTCACTATTTGAAAGAACAAGAATCAGAAAGAAACCGTTTTTGGAAATAATCAAATTTGGAAAGTTTTGACAAAGTTAAGTTAAGTATGAGTTTTGGATCAACTTCAAATGACCATAAATACTAACACAAGATGAGTTAGGTGGGATAAAAGATACCATAGGGAAAATCTTTGAATTATCTTTCCAACGCCACCGAGTTTGCTCAATTTTGAGTTCGTATGAGGGAGATATGCCCATTTGAAGTCGGGCTGTCTAGATAAGGAAAGTCAAAGTTGTATTTTAGGATGGTATTATGGTCTTTTCCCTACCCAATTGATTTATTTCATTTTTAGAAGTTTAATTGGGGTCTAAACTGAGTTAGTTCAGTTTACGCATTTACCAAATCACGCTAGGATTTTGGAGAAAGAACTCAAGAGGGGAAAGGAGAAGAAAAGTTCAAGATTCATCAAGTTCTTGCGATTTTGGTTGTGGATTTCGCCAAGGATTCAATCCTACGAGGTATGTGAGTTTACATAGCGTTGATTTCATTCACCCATGCGCCAAACATGTTTATTTCAGTGTAATTTTCGTCCTAAAAGATTGAGGATTTGATGTTCTTGAGTTGTGTTCTTGAATTGCTTTCATTCTTGAACTTGAATGGGATTGATGAGTTTCTTGAGATAGTTTTATCAATTTTAAGAGTTATTTTGAGTTAGAATCTTGTGTACATATACTGGGTATCTGAATCTAAAAAGGGATTGAGAAAAAGAATCAAATTTAGGCGAATTGGGGTGAGAAAATGAAAAAGGAAAAAGTGGAGCAGATTTCGGCACGCAAGTCCACGTCGCGGACTTGCTCCCCTAGTGAACAAAAATCACCTCCGCGTCGCGGAGAGGACGCAGACTCCTCTGTTTCAAAATTAATTTCATGATCAAATATTTAAATACATCTCCACGTCGCAGACTTGCTTCCAGATAGTGATTTCTTGATCGTTTCTCTTGTTTAACTATCTAAAAGCCCTCCTAAACATCACGAGATCTTTCCTATTACAAATCATAACCTTGAATTCATAATTCAAATTCAAGGTAGAGTTAAGAGTCAAGTCTTGAGAGTTCTTCGAGTCATTTTAAGAAGTCTTTTACAAATCTTTTAAACTTGTTTTAAAACTTAAGCATTGAGTTGAGTAAGAGTAAGAGTAAAGTTCATTTCTTCAAAAGATTATACGGGATCTAAGTTTTTCCAAGAGTTAAAATGTTTTCACATTCAAACAAGAAAGGAAACACCAATTTCCAAGAGAGCTTTTAAGCTAGTTTTTGAGTAATAATCTCAAACCACAAAAAGAGTTATGTTTTTAAACATATGAGCTGAGCATATTTTGGGAGTAGTATTGAGCACCGATATGGGGACAAGTTCATAAAAACTCAAGTCTCCATAAACCATGTATCCATCGTGGGTAGAAAGGGTCATACTTTTTAGATGATTCCTTAATGCTTTTTAGCATAGACTAGTGGATCTACTTAGTTGAGGTGTTATATATCCCAGCAAGTTATAGGACAGTACTGGCAGCGTAGGCGAGACGCTGTATCATCACATAACTCATAGTGATGGTTGTCGGTTAGAGAAACTCCCACATAAGTATATTTCTTTATTATACATATATATATTGAGTTGTTATTGTATTTTCCAATACATTGAGTTGCTACCTATTTTTTAAATGCTTTATATAAATTGCATCGTTACTGTTGTTTATTTATGCATTGAGTTAAGTATCCATGAGTTGAGTAAAGCTGAGGTAAGTATTTCTTTCAGAATTCCGTTCAAGCTTATGTCATGTTTAGTTTTCCCCTCGCATGCCCGTACATTTAATGTACTGATGCCATTTGGCTTGCATCATTTTATGATGCAGATACAGGAAATCAGGATCAACATCCAGCGCCTCGTTGATCCAGTCGAGCACTCAGAGTCAGTTGGTGAGCCTCATTTCTTTTCGGAGGATCCCTTTGGTTATGTTTTGTTTTATTGCTTTTGGTTATTTCAGTTGTTAGGATGATCGGGGTTCTTGTCACGACATCCCTCTTAGTATTTAGAGGCTTCATAGACAGTTAGTCATTAGTTCATTTGTCTTGTTATTTTAGTTGTTTGACTATAAGACTTAAGTTGCCACTTTGGCTAAGTTGAATGTTATTTCTAAACATTCTCAGTTTATCTATTCGGAGAGTTTATTTAAGATTGTATTTAAGTATATTTTTTGTTGAGTAAGTATTCCGCTGAGAGTCTAACCAGTCCAAGGGTTCGCTTGGGGCCAACAATGGTTCTCGAGTGCCAGTCTCGCCCAGGGTGTAAGCTCGGAGCGTGACAAACTTGGTATCAGAGCACAGAGTTCAAGATTCATAGGGAGTCTATGAAGCCGTGTCTGTAGAGTCCTAGTTATCGGTGTGAAGCGCGCCATATCTATAATTAGGGGGCTGCAATATTTAGGAATTTTCTCACTTCTTTCATACTCATTTCGTGTGATAGAGTTAATCTTTATGAAAGTTTCTTTCTAACTCGTGCTTGCGCGTGTCTTTCTGATCATGCCTCCACGAAGAGCTGTCTGAGGTCGTCCTGCTAGGAGGAACGTTGAGGAACAAGGGGTACCTAATGCACCAGAAGTGCAACCCCAAGGAGAGGTCACCAATGCTGAGTTCCGTGAAGCTATCCGGATGTTAAGTCAAGCTGTGACCAATCAAGTTGGGCAACAGAGAGGAGTTCGACAGGAAGCGGCTGATACTTCAAGGATCCGTGAGTTCTTAAGTATGAATCCTCCAAGCTTCACAAGTTCAAGTGTCACTGAGGATCCGGAGAACTTTGTAGAGGAACTACAAAAAGTTTTTGAGGTTATGCACGTTGCCGATACTGAGCGAGTGGAGCTAGCCGCCTATCAACTAAAGAGTGTTGCTAGGACTTAGTTTGACCAGTGGAAGAAGGGTAGAGTTGAAGATGCACCGATTTTGAGCTAGGCTATGTTCAAGAGTGCTTTCATGGGGAGTTTCTTCCCCCGTGAACTAAGAGAAGCCAAGGTACGAGAATTCCTCACCCTTAAGCAGGAATCTATGAGTGTTCATGAGTACAGTCTGAAGTTCACCCAACTTTCCCCCAATGCTACGGAGATGGTTGCTGACATGAGGAGCAGGATGAGTTTGTTCGTTGCTGGATTGTCTCGTCTGTCAAGCAAAGAGGGCAAGGAAGCTATGCTGATAGGGGACATGGATATAGCAAGGTTGATGATCCATGTGCACCAGGTTGAGGAGGATAAGCTGAGGGATAGAGAAGAGTTCAGAAACAAAAAGGCTAAGACATCTGGGAATGAGTCCAGGCAGCAGAAGAGTAATGCGAACTGGTCTTCTTTCCAGCAGAAACATAAGGGACCTACTTCATCATATGCTAGTGCACCTGCACCAAGGAATAAAGGTGAGTACAATAGTCAAAATTCACAGCACTTCAGAGCTAGACCCGCACAGTCTCAAGGTAGTGTGGCACAAAGAGGTAACTGGGCTCCTGCATGTGCTAAGTGTGATAGAAACCACCCAGGTAAGTGTCGCGATGGCTCCACTGGTAGTTTCAAGTGTGGTCAAGAGGGTCACTTCATAAAAGAGTGCCCTAAGAACAGGCAGGGAAATGGTAATGGGGGAAATAAAGCCCAATCTTCTTTAGTTGTCCACCAGACAGAGCTGCATCTAGAAGAGCTACTACTTTAGGGGCAGGCGGAGGAGGAAACCGTCTGTATGCCATTACTAGTCGCCAAGAGCAAGAGGATTCGCCAGATGTTGTCACTGGTATGATCCAAGTCTTTAATTTTGATGTGTATGCTTTGCTAGATCCAAGAGCGAGTCTATCTTTTGTGACTCCTTATGTTGCGATGAATTTTGGTGTTCTTCCTGAGAAACTACTTGAGCCCTTCAGTATTTCTACACCTGTTGGTGAGTCTATTCTAGCTGAGAGAGTCTATCGTGATTGTACCATTTCCGTCAATAACAAGAGCACCATGGCTGATTTAGTTGAGTTAGACATGGTAGATTTTGAAGTCATTTTAGGTATGGACTGGCTTCATGCCTGTTATGCCTCAGTCGATTGTAGGACTCGAGTTGTTAAGTTTCAGTTTCCTAATGAGCCAGTTATAGAGTGGAAGAGTAGATCAGCAGTACCTAAAGGTCGTTTCATTTCGTACCTTAAGGCGAGAAAGTTAGTTTTCAAGGGGTGTGTCGATCACTTAGTCCGAGTTAATGATTCTAGTGTTGAGACACCTCCTATTCAGTCAGTTTCAGTAGTAAAAGAGTTTCCAGAAGTCATTCCAGATGATCTTCCCGGAGTCAGTCAGTTTCGGTATAGATATTCTTTCCGATACTAGTCCTATATCTATTCCGCCATATAGGATGGCACCAGCAGAGTTGAAAGAGTTAAGAGAGCAGTTGAAAGATCTCCTAGAGAATGATTTTATTCGACCAAGTGTCTCACCTTGGGGCGCTCCGGTCTTATTTATGAGAAAGAAAAATAGTTCTCTTTGAATGTGTATAGATTACCATCATTTGAACAAGGTTACTATCAATAATAAGTATCCTCTTCCGAGAATTGATGATCTTTTCGATCAACTTCAGGGTGCCACTTATTTTTCGAAAATAGACCTCAGATCAGGCTACCATCAGTTGAGAGTAAGGGAGTGTGATATTCCAAAGACAGCTTTCAGGACTCGTTATGGTCATTATGAGTTCCTAGTTATGTACTTTGGTTTGACCAATGCGCCTGCATCATTCATGGACCTTATGAACAGAGTATTCAAGCCTTATTTAAATATGTTTGTTATCGTATTCATTGATGACATTCTAATCTATTCGAGGAATGAGGAAGATCATGCTAGTCATCTCAGAATAGTTCTCCAAACTTTCAAAGATAAGGAATTATATGCTAACTTTTCCAAGTGTGAATTTTGGCTTGAGTCTGTGGCATTCTTAGGCCATATTGTTTCCTGTGATGGTATTCGAGTTGGAACTCAAAAGATAGAGGCAGTGAAGAATTGGCCTAGACCCACGTCTCCAACTGATATTAGGAGTTTCTTGGGGTTGGCTGGCTATTATAGGAGGTTCGTTGAGGGATTTTCATCTATTTCATATCCTTTAACTAAGTTGACCCAGAAAATAATTAAGTTTCAATGGTCTGAAGCTTGTGAGAAAAGCTTTCAGGAATTGAAAACTAGGTTGACTACTGCCCAGTATTGACCTTACCAGAAGGTACGCAAGGTTTTGTTGTGTATTGTGATGCGTCCAGAGTTGGTTTGGGTTGTGTGTTAATGCAGAATGGTAAAGTTATATCTTATGCCTCCAGACAGCTGAAAGTTCACGAGAATAATTACCCAACCCATGAATTAGAGTTGGCTGCCGTAGTATTTGCTTTGAAAATATGGCGTCATTATCTGTATGGTGTTCATGTAGATGTGTTCACCGATCATAAGAGCCTTCAGTATGTGTTTAGTCAGAAAGAGCTTAATCTCCGACAAAGAAGGTAGTTAGAGTTACTCAAGGATTATGATATGAGTATTCTTTATCACCCAGGTAAGGCTAATGTTGTTGTTGATGCCTTGAGTAGATTGTCTATGGGTAGTACTGCTCATTTTGAGGAAGACAAGAAAGAGTTAGCAAAAGATGTTCATAGACTTGTACGATTAGGGGTTCGTTTAATGGATTCCAATGAAGGAGGAGTGGTGGTGATGAATGGGGATTAATCATCATTAGAGTCTGAAGTGAAAGAGAAACAAGACCAAGATCTTATTTTGCTTGAATTGAAGGCAATGTTCATAAGCAAAAAGTAATGGCTTTTGAACAAGGGGGAGATGGTGTATTGAGTTATCAAGGTAGATTGTGTGTGTCAAGGGTGGATGAACTTCAAGAGAGGATCATGGAGGAAGCTCATAGCTCCAGATATTCTATCCATCCGGGTTCCACAAAGATGTATCATGATTTGAGAGAGGTTTATTGGTGGAGTAGTATGAAGAAGGGCATTGCAAAATTTGTTGTTAAGTGTTCGAATTGCCAACAAGTTAAAATAGACCACCATAGGCCCGGTGGTATGGCTCAGAATATAGAGATTCCAGAATGGAAGTGAGAGATGATTAATATGGATTTTATTACAGGTTTGTCGCGGTCTCGCAGGCAACATGACTCCATTTGGATAATTGTAGATCAAATGACTAAATCAGCCCACTTTTTGCCGGTGAAGACTACCCATTTAGCAGAGGATTATGCCAGATTATATCTTCAAGAGGTATTTAGACTTCATGGAGTTTCAATTTCGATTATATCAGATAGAGATGCACAATGCACTGCACAATTTTGGAAGTTATTTCAAAAAGGCTTGGGTTCAAAGGTGAATTTGAGTACTGCTTTTCATCCTCAGACTGATGGTCAAGCAGAGCGCATTATTCAGACTGTAGAAGATATGTTGAGGGCTTGTGTGATTGATTTAAAGGGTAATTGGGATGATCACCTACCTCTCATAGAGTTTGCTTACAACAATAGTTACCACTCTAGCATCCAGATGGCTCCTTATGAAGCTCTTTATGGGAGAAGATGTAGATCTCCTATTGGATGGTTTGAGGTTGGTGAAGCTGGGTTGATAGGACCAGACTTAGTTCATCAAGCTATGGAGAAAGTAAAGGTTATTCAAGAGAGATTGAAAACAACGCAGAGTCGTTAGAAATCCTATACAGATGTTAGGAGAAGGGACTTAGAGTTTGAGGTAGATGATTGGGTTTACTTGAAAGTCTCACCTATGAAGGGTGTTATGAGATTCGGTAAGAAGGGGAAACTTAGTCCCCGATATATTGATCCTTACAGAGTATCCAAGAGGATTGACAATGTAGCTTATGAGTTAGAGCTACAACAAGAGTTAGCAGCGGTTGATCCAGTATTCCACATTTCTATGTTAAAGAAATTTATGGGCGATCCTTCACTTATCATACCTACAAAAGACATTGGTATTAAGGATAGCTTATCTTATGAGGAGATTCATGTTCAAATTCTAGATCGCCAGATTCGCAAGTTGAGGACCAAAGAAGTAGCATCAATCAAAGTTCTATGGAGAAATCAGTTCGTTGAGGAATCTACTTGGGAAGCTGAGGAGGACATGAAGAAGAGATATCCACATCCCTTTGAGTCCGGAGAAGCTCCAAATTAAGGTACTAATCCTTTACTTGGCATTTGTTTTAAGTTGGCTTGTTGTGTTTACATTTTGCTTGTTGGGTGTTTGAGCTGGATCTTAGATGTTACACCCTTAGCCTACTAAGAGTAATCTCATTCGAGGACGAATGTTCCCTAGGGGGAGATATTGTAACACCTTGCTATTTGAAAGAACAAGAATCAGAAAGAAACCATTTTTGAAAATAATCAAATTTGGAAAGTTTTGACAAAGTTAAGTTAAGTTAAGTATGAGTTTTGGGTCAACTTCAAACGACCATAAATCCTAACACAGGATGATTTAGGTGGGCTACAAGATACTTAGGGAATATCTTTGAATTATCTTTCCAACACCACCGAGTTTGCTTAATTTCGAGTTCGTATGAGGGAGATATGCCCATTTGAAGTCGGGTTGTCTAGATAAGGAAAGTCAAAACCGGATTTTAGGAGGGTATTATGGTCTTTTCCATACCCAATTAAATTATTTCATTTTTTAAAGTTTAATTGGGGTCTAAACTGAGTTAGTTCAGTTTACGCATTTACCAAATCACGCTAGGGTTTTGGAGAAAGAACTCAAGAGGGGAAAGGAGAAGAAAAGTTCAAGATTCGTCAAGTTATTGCGATTTTGGTTGTGGATTTCGCCAATGATTCAATCCTACGAGGTATGTGAGTTCATATAGCGTTGGGTTCGTTCACCCACGTGCCAAAAATGTTTATTTCAGTGTAATTTTCATCCTAAAATATTGAGGATTTGATGTTCTTGAATTGCTTTCATTCTTGAACTTGGATGGGATTGATGAGTTTCTTGAGATAGTTTTATCGATTTTAAAAGTTGTTTTGAGTTAGAATCTTGTGTATATATACTGGGTATCTGAATCTAAAGAGGAATTGAGAAAAGTAATTGAATTTAGGTGAATTTGGATGAGAAAATGAAGAAGGGAAAAGTCGAGCAGATTTCGGCACGCAAGTCCGCGTCGCGGACTTGCTCCCCCAGTGAACAAAAATCACCTCCGCGTCACGAAGAGGACGCAGACTCCTCTGTTTCAAAATTAATTTCTCGATCAAATATTTAAATGCATCTCCGCATCGCAGACTTGCTTTCAGACAGTGATTTCTTGATCGTTTCTCATGTTTAACTATCTAAGAGCACTCTTAAACACTACTAAAATACTGCCGAAAAACGACGGCCAAAAGCGACGGACTACATCGCTTTTTTGGTCAAAATCGACGGAAAAGCGACGCAGTCATGTTTGTCGCTTTTTGGCTCGACGCTTTTCAAAAAGCGACGGACTGCGACGCTTTTCAAAAAGCGACGGACTGCGTCGCTTTTTGATTATTTTTTTTAGGAATTTTTTTTAACAAAAGTGATGGACTCCGTCGCTTTTTTAAAATTTTTATTTTTTTTTAATTTCCAAAATGCGATGCAGTCCGTCACTTTTCTGGAAATTTAAATTTTGAAAATTTCAGAAAAGCGCTGGACTAAAGGACTCTGTCCGTCGCTTTTCTGGAAATTATTTTTTTGAAAAATCCAAAAAAGCGACGGACTAAAGGACTCTGTCCGCCGCTTTTCTGGTTTAAAAAAAAAACTAAAACCCAGAAAAGCGACGGACAAACCACCCTATCCGTCGCTTTTTCTGCAATTTTTTTGACAGGAGAAACTGCCTCTGCTGCCCACCTGCAAATGCAATTCAATTCAATTCAATTCAGCCCAATCAAACACACAACATTATAAAGAAGCTACATAAAACATAAAACAACAAACTTAAATTAACATTCAAAAGTATCTAAATCACAATTTAAAGACTTATAAAGTCTTTCAAAATTCGTTTCAAAATTTCAAAAAGTTCATAAAGTTCATAAAGTTCATAAAAGAGACCTAAACTAGGGAGTACGATCTACAAAATCATCATCCTCGTCACTATCGTCGTCGGTGTCCTCGGCAGGAGAAGATGTAGTAGGTCGACGAGTGAGGTTCAGCACTTGTTCTTTGATTTGCTGAATGGTCGCACTCATGCTTTGTTGTTCAGCTACTCTTCTCCGCTCCGACTCTGCCAGTGCCGATGTAAGCTATGCTATTTGAGCCGACATAGCAGCAATCTGAACACCGTCAAGTACCTCAGATTGACGTGACAATCCAATACCTTGTAAGCCTGACTGGAGTCGTCTTACATCGTTTCAAGAGCCTCGACCATAGACTCTACCCTTGTGTGTCCCCCCTACCACTTTTTCTGTCCAAATTTGGGTGGACAGTTCAGGTGTCATTTGGACCGAACTATCTAGATTCTCAGTGACGTACTGATGAAACTCATTCTACATAGTAAATATAAAAATTGACATCAATGTATATACATATCATAAATGTAAGTTAAAATTAGAAAAATAAATTAACTTACATATACTAGCTTTCATTCTACTACTATTCCTTCTCGCTTGTTTCAATTCCATCATTCTCTCATTCTTCCTCCTCAGTTGTTTCATTTTCATTATCGTCCCATTCTTCGTCATCAAATGATTCATTTTCCTCATTCTCGGATGTTTCTTCCTCAACATTCATTATCTCATCATCAGATACTTCTTCTAATATGTGTTGAGGATGTTCTAGTGTGGTTTCCAATTCAACATCAACTTGTTGATGAACAATTGCAACATCATTTTGATACGCCACATCTAAGACATTGTCAATTTCAATTCTTTCCACATGCTTAGTTTTTATAACAACCCACCAATCAGCTTTGTCTCTACGCAATGGATATGGAGCGTAATACACTTGTTTAGCATTTTGTGCAATAATAAAAGGATCATAACTTCTGTATTTCCTGGTGTGCTTAACTTCAATTATATTATGTTGATGGTCCACCTTTGTGCCTCTATGTGATGGGTCAAACCACTCACACCGAAACAATACAATCTTCTTCTTAAGCCAACCTGAATACCTCACTTCAATAATCTCATGAATGAAACCATAATATTCAATAGTTTGCCCAGTACCATCAACATCACCTTGTATGTAGACACCGCTGTTATTTGTTTTCTTGTTCCTAGAAACTTCTTCAGTTTGAAACTTAAAACCATTGACACAATACTTATTCATTGTCAGTACTTGAGATTCAGGTCCAAGTGCTACTTCTTTCACTAATTGCAAATGTTCGACACTTGAGTATTCATCGTAAACCTACGTGATTGTTATTTAAAGTAATATAATTTAGTATAACATGAATATATTATTAAATACTTAGTGATTCAATGTAAGCTTGCAAACTTACATAGTTTGTTAGCCATTTGGAAAATTTTGTATAGATGGCTTCATTACCCCATGTGTTTACGAACAAGCTGATCATTTTACATTCAGATATTTCGTTAGTTGATGAACACTTGTTAGTATGTAATTTGATGACATATTTTTAACACTTACTTGAGATATGATTGAATCTCTGGACAATTAAGCAAAATATGTGTCACAGCTGATTGCATTTCCATATTAGTGAAGCCTCGCTTTCCACGCTTTTTAGATCCTCGACCATTTTGATTAAAAATTGATATCGGTGGAAATAAAGGATCAATATTGCCTTCATCATTGCGATTGGGCCTGTTTCTCCTACATGAAACATCATCACCAAAGTAATAAGAATAAAAATCACCAGTTTCTCTCCCAATATGACCTTGAACAACTGATCCTTCGATATTTCCCCTTTGCTTAATTGTTTGCTTGGAACTATCAATTTTTCTGCATGTATATATGTATATATATGTTAATAAAAGACTTGGTGAATATATATAACTTAGTAAATATTTCAAATGGATACCTCTCAAATGGATACATCCATCTTGTTTGAACCGGACCTTCGAGGCGGGCCTCTTGTATTAGGTGAATTGGAAGATGCTCCATCACATCAAAGAAACCACATGGAAATATCTTCTCCAACTTAGTAGTAATAACAAGAATATTTTCCTCCATCCTGTCTAAACTACTCTCCAACAACTTTCCAGAACACAAATCTTTTAAAAAAAGACTTATCTCTATGATTGGTTTCCATATCCTTTCGGGTAGATGGCTAAAAGCGATAGGAATTAAAGTTTCCATGAACACATGACAATCATGACTTTTCATACCTATCAATTTTCCTTCATTCATATCTGCCCGCTTTCCTAAATTCGAAGCATTGCCCTCCGGCATCCTCAAATTTTTAACCCACTCATAAATTTCACGTTTCTCATCCAATGTGAATGAAAAACTGGCTTTGGGCTTAACTATTTTACCATTTTGTAATTCCTGAAGCCATAACTCTTTTCTTGTACAATATTCATTTATGTCCATTCTAGCTTTTGGATTGTCTTTTGTCTTACCCTTAACATCCATCACCATGTTAAATAAATTGTCAAAATAATTTTTTTCAATGTGCATCATATCAAAATTATGTCGTAGCAGATTGTCCTTCCAATACGGCAACTCCCAAAATATGCTTTGTTTGGTCCAATTATGTTCAACACCATATCCAGGAAGTCTAGAAGGTGAAGCTTCTGTAACTTTAGGTAATTGAGAAACTCTCTCCCAAATTTGATGCCCTATGAGTAATGAAGGTGGGGAGTCACTTTCAATCTTATTTTTCCTAAATGCATTTTTCATCTTTCTAAACTCATGGTCCATTGGCAAGAACTGGCGATGACAATCAAACCATGTATTTTTTCTGCCATGCTTTAAAGTGAATGCCTTACTATTTTCCATGCAATACGGACATGCTAGCTTTCCAGCTGTCATCCAACCAGACAACATCCCGTATGCAAGAAAATCATTAATAGTCCACATTAAAGAAGCACGCATAACGAAATTCTTCTTAGTTGATATATCATAAGTCAAAACGCCTTCAAACCACAATTGTTTGAGCTCATCTATCAATGATTGTAGATAGACATCAATCAAACTTTTTGGATTATGGGGATCTGGAATAACACAACTTAGAAAGATGTAGGGACTGGTCATGCACATTTCAGGAGGAAGATTATACGGAGTAAGAAATACCGGCCAACATGAATAAGGCGAAGAAGCATTAGAGAATGGTTTGAAGTCATCTGCACACAACCCCAATCTAACATTTCTTGGTTCACTAGCAAAATCAGAATATACATTATCAAAATGCTTCCATGCTTCACCATCAGATGGATGAGACAAGACACCCGGCGGTCTTTTATATTCACGATGCCATCTCATATGTGGGGCAAACCTCATTGATGCATACAACCTCTTTAACATAGGAATAAGAGGTAGATAATGCATCGCCTTAACTGGGACCATCTTTCCAGCCGGAGTCCTCTTATAACGAGCATGTCCACAAAACTTACAATTTTCTAATTCACTATCAGTTTTGTAAAACAACATGCAGCCATTAACACAACAATGAATTCTATCATACGTCAATCCTAACTTGGAAACCAAACGCTTTGCCTGATAGAGGTTCTTAGGTATGTTAAACTCCGGATTAACTAGTTCACCCAAAAGATCAACCATTGAGTCCATAGCCGCATTAGAAAAATTCCAATCTGATTTAATATTCATTAATCTAACCGCAACTGACAAGGCAAAATGCGGACTCCCTTCACATAGTGGACGACTAGACTCCTCTAATTGATCATAGAAGCGTCTTGCTTCTTCATTAGGAGCTTCATCAAAATATTGTTCGGGTTCCATCCCACCTTGAACCCCGAAAGCATCATTGATCATTTCATGAACCCTATCATGTTCAACCCTAATTTGGCCATGTGATGCAAGCATATTATATTCATCCACATGCATCGAATTATAAAACATACCATTCAATCCATCTCTTTCTCCATGATCAATCCATATAAAATATCTAGGCTTAAATCCATTACGGTACAAATGAACCATGACTGTATCTGATTCAAAAAAATTTTAAGCACCTACATGCACTACAAGGACACCTAACCAATCCATTATTCTTGAAAATGTCAAGTGTCATTGTATGTTCAATAAAGTCTCTAACCCCGTCAATAAACTCAGGTTTCAAACCAGCACCAGTTTCATAATGCATATTATACATCCACAAATGATGATCCATCTACAAAAATATAGATATTCAATTATACTATAAATTAAATTTAATAATAAGTTTACTACATTAAATTAATTTATATTGTTAATATATATTTATAATTACTTAATAATTATATTTATTATTACTTATATATCTAATTAATTAGTTCATAAATACTACATTTCAAGATCTACAAAGTTCGAGCTTAATTAATTCATAAATTTTAATTAAGTTTAAGATTTCAAATAATTAATTATATTTCTAATTAAGTTCAAGTTATTATAAATTAAGTTGAAAGTT
>JAJONR010009072.1:0-11652 GCA_029582245.1 Solanum etuberosum
TCCATGGAGGCAGGCCACTTGGCGATAGAGGAGGGCCCTTTGGCGATGAGCTCACTGGAACGGCGAGCCCCGACCTGGCTCGCCAAATTTTCCAGCACCTTGGGCCATGGGGACAGTCCACTAGGCGACTGTGGGTGGACATGGCGGATTGCCAAGTCACTTAGGCGACCATACTGCCCCTCGCCAAGTTGGCTTGGGAAGGAAATATTTTCCTTCAACAATATCCTAGGTACCATAGGCTCTCACCCTCTTCCATGACTTGTTACCCCCACACACTTAGCCCTAGTTTAGTCTACTAGATTACGGGGTGTTACAGGTTGATCCAAGACGGCAAGTGCTCACTCACGTCTCTGATCCAAAAAGTTGTTGAAGATGGCATGAACAATCACCGTCAGTAGCTGGCACTAGGAGCTGCATCACGAAACAAATGCAGAGTGTAGTATGAGTACCAAAACAAAGGTACTTAGTAAGCATTATAGGTCGACTGAGCAAGAAAGGTAAAGACAATATGAAAAGATAGAATCTAGACACAAACTGAGGTCAAAACAGATATGAAAGGAAGCACACAAGCATGCCGGGGTATAGAAATCCTCAACTAAGTGGATCCACTAAGCTATGCTTAAAAAGCAATAAGGGATCATCTAAAAAGTATGACCCTTTCTACCCACGTTGACTACATGGTTTATGAGGGCTGTGAGTTGTCTTAACTCTCCCCCATATCGGTGCTCAATACTACTCCCAATAACATAACTCATGCTCATATGTTTAAAAAAACATTTCCTCATCCTCAAACTTTGAGATTATTACTCAAAACGTTTCTCTTAAAAGAGATTATACTCAAAAACTCCTCATGAACTCTTTTAGAAATCGGTGTTTCCCCTCATTTTAAATGTAAGAACATTTATCTTGGGAATAATTAGTTCCCATATATTCATTTTAAAAAAATGAAACTCCACTCTCCTCATCCTCATACTCAAGTACTCAAGTCTTAAAACAAATTATAAATAATTGTAAAAGACTTCTCAAAATATGGTTCATGCCAAATTATGGACATGAGTGACTCAATTCAAGGTTTTCAATAACCATATATAGAACTCAATACTCAAAACTCAACAACTCCTGAACTCAAGGACTCAATGATACTATTCAACTTGAGACTGCTCGTCTCATAAGGTTCATGCGGAATTATGAGCATGAACAACTCAACTCAAGGACCTCCATGGGAAGTATGTAGTAGTCTCATAATAAGGAATATAATCTCAAAAGGATTAGGAACTCAATACTATAGAACTTAGAACTTGAAGATACTACTCTTCTCAAAGATACTCAATTTATGGAGTTCATGCGGAATTTATGGGCAAGAACGACTCGACTCAAGGGTCTAAATAACAATATAGAACTCTTGTGTACAAATCTTCTCATTCTCATACTTACTTCCTCAAAACTTAGCTCAAATCGATAGTTGATCTCAAAGGGATTCATAATTTGACTCAAATACTTTCTTGAACTTTCCTCTTAACTTCACCTTGAATTTGAAGTATGAATTCAAGGATTATGATTAGGATATAGGATCTCTCTGTAACACCCCATAATTTTTTTTTTGAGCTGAGACTCAAATCATGTTTGGTTGTGAGTAAGATTTTACCAAAGAATTTAAAATTTCTTAAGTATTAAGGTCAGGTCACTAGATATAACACCTTGAGTTCCTAAAAGAATTAAAGAGAATTCATTCAATTCATTCCTAAGTTCTTTTAAGTTTTGGGTCAACTTCAAATGACCATAACTTTCAGTACAGGATGAGTTAGAAGACCAATAAGATATCAAATGAAAGATCTCTGAGTCCTCTTTACAACGCCACCAGGTTTGCTAATTTTTGAGCTCGTATAAGGGAGATATGCTATTTTGAAGTCAGGCTATCCATTTAAGGAAAGTTATCCAAAAATATGAAGGGTATTTTAGTCTTTTCCTTACCCGATCAGTTTAAAACAATTTTAGTAATATTTTGGAGACAAATTTGATTTGGGTCAGTTTTCATAAATCCAAATGTGCTTAGGGTTTTAGGAGAGAGTTCAAGAAGAGAAAAGAAGAGAAAAGAGGAGAAAAGAGAAGGCGATCAAGATTCTTGCGATCTTCGAGGGGTTTTTGCTAAGGATTTTATCCTAAGAGGTATGTGAGTTTCTCATAGTTTTAAGTTCGTTCACCCACACGCCAATCATGTTATTTTCAGTGAAGTTTCATTCTTGAAGTTTAAGAATTTGAGTTCTTGATTTGTTTCTTGAAAGTATTGTTTCCGTTCTTGAATTAGGATAGGTTTGATGAGTTCTTGAGATAAAAGTTAGTGAATTGAGGGTGGTTTGGAGTATATTATTATGTACATAAGTTGAGTATTCAAATCCATGTGATTGGGAAAGAAACCATTCGATTCTAGGAGAATTAGGGTAAAAAAACGAGTAAGAAAAGATCGGCAGAAAATAAGGTACTAGCTCCGCGACGCGGACCTGTTTCTCAGAAGTGAAATTTCCCTCTCCGCATTGCAGAGAGAACGCGGATTCCACTGTTTCAAAAATTATTTCATGACCAAACATTATAATTCATCTCCGCGTCGCGGACTTGCTCCCCAGATAGTGTTTTTCAACCGTTTCTCATTATTAACTATCTAAAACTCATTTAATCATCATGATATCCTTCCCATGATAAATCATAACCTTGTATTCATAATTCAAATTCAAGGTAGAGTTAAGAGTCAAGTCTTGAGAGTTCTTTCGAGTCTTTTGAGAAAGTCCCTTTGAGTCTTTTGAGGAGTCTTCTACAATTTCTAATAACTTGTTTTAAGACTCAAGTAAGTGAGCATGAGAGTGAGGAGAATATATTCATGAATCTACACTATCATCGAGATCCTTCATATCATGAATCATAACTCTTGAATTCATAATTCTAATTCAAGAAAGAGTTAAGAGTAGAGTTCAAGAAAGTGTTTGAGTTTAATTGTGAATCCTTTGAGATCAACTATCGATTTGAGCTAAGTTTTGAGGAAGTAAGTATGAGAATGAGAAGAGTCGTATACATGAGTTCCATATTGTTCTGTAGACCCATGAGTCGAGTCGTTCATGCCCATAATTCTGCATGAACTCCATAAATTGAGTATCTTTGAAAGGAATAGTATCTTCAAGTTCTAAGTAATTGAGTATTGAGTTCCTAACCCTTTTGACATTATATTCCTAATTGTGGGACTACTACATGTTACCCATGAAGGTCCTTGAGTTGAGTAGTTCATGCCCATAATTCCGTATGAACCCTATGAGTCGAGTAGTCTTGAGATGATAAGTATCATTGAGTCCTTGAGTTGAGTAGTTCATGACCATAATTCTGCATGAACCCTATGAGTCGAGCAGTCTTGAGATGAGAAGAATCATTGAATCCTTGAGTTGAGTAGTTCATGCCCATAATTCCGTATGAACCCTCCGAGTCAAGCATTCTTTAGATGAGTAGTATCATTGACTCCTTGAGTCCTGGAGTTGCTGAGTTCCAAGTATTGAGTTCTATGCATGGTTATTGAAAACCTTGAATTGAGTCATTGACGTCCATAATTCGACATGAACCCTATTTTAAGAAGTCTTTTTACAAATTGTTTTAAAACTTGTTTTAAAGACTTGAGTACTGAGTTGAGGAAGAGTAGAGTTGAGTTCATTTTCCTTAAAATGATATATGGGAACTAAGTATTCCCAAGAGTAAATGGTTTTACATTTAACATGAGACGAAACTGAGATTTCTAAAAGAGTTTTGAGCAGTTTGAGTACCATCTCTTTTAAGACAAATTTTTTTGAGTAATAATCTCAAAACATAGAAAGAGTTATGTTTTTAAACATATGAGCTAGTATATTTTGGGAGTATTATTGAGCACCGAAATGGGGGAGAGTTCATAAAACTCACAGCCCCCATAAATCATGTAGCCAACATGGGTAGAAAGAGTCATACTTTTTAGATGATTCCTTAATGCTTTTTAGCATAGACTAGTGGATCCACTTAGTAGTAGGTTCTATACCCCGGCAAAGTATAGGACAGTTTTGGCTGCGTGGGCTAGACGCTGTATCATCACATAGTTCATAGTGATGGTTGTCGGTTAGAGAATCTCCCACAGAGTTATATTGTATTTTTATATACAAACTGAGTTATTATTGTATTCTTTAATACATTGAGTTGATATCTATTGTTTTAAAAGCTTTCCATATATTGCATCTTTTATTGTTGCTTTATCTTGAGTTGAGTATCCATAGTGGACTATCTTATTGTTGAGTTGAGCCCTATTTCTCTGAGTTGAGTTGAACTATGTTTCATAGAGTTGAGTCTCTTATTATTAAGTTGAACTATGTTTCATTGAGTTGAGTGAGTTGAGAAGTGGTAAGTACGTTTCTTTTCCGTCAGTTCAAGCTTATGTTTATGTTTTAGAATTCTCCTAACATGCTCGTACATTCCATGTACTGAGCGATTTTCCTGCATCGTTTCATGATGCAGATACAGGTATTCAGGATCATCAACAGGTGTTTTGTTGGATATTCCAGTCAGCTTTGGTGAGCCTTTTTATAGCTAGAGGACTTCACCTTTATCTTACAGTTAGTAGTTTTGAGAATTCGTGGGTCTTGTCCCGATATCCTTCTGTAATAGTAGAGGCTTCATAGATAGACAGAGTTGAGGAGTTTCTGTATTTACTTTTATTTTGAGTATTGTGCAGACTTTTAAAAAAGGTTGAGTATTTGAGTTTATTGAAATTTAATTCTGTTTTAAGCTTTTGTATGTTTGAGTTAGTCATCCGCTTGTAGCCAGCCAGGATGAGGGTTCGCTTGGGGACCAACAATGGTTCTCGAGTGCCGGCCACGTCCAGGGTGTAGGCTTGGGTCGTGACAAACTTGGTATCAGAGCACAGAGTTCAAGTGTCCTAGGGTGTCTATGAAGCCGTGTCGGTAGGATCTTGTTTATGGTTGTGAGGGCCCCACTTCTATAAATGAGGGACTACAAATATTTAAGAAAATTTTCCCTTCTTTCATACTCTTAATCGTGCAATAGAGCTATGTCATAGAGACTTATTCTAACTTGTGCATTTCTAAGATCTATTCGACTACCCCTCATACTCAAGGTAGTTGAAAAGCAAAGCCCAGATCCTTATCAATGAGTTACTCTCAGCAAAAATTTTGAGAAATCATGAGATTGCAAAGGGGCTTAAGAGAACCCCATGAGTGAGCTTAAGTGTTGAGATTCAAACAAATGCACTCATATTCATATGAGTCGTGCATATGAGCTACAATCGAGTTGTACTCTCTTCTCTAAGCCTTATTTCAGTTGAGATCCTTCTGAGAAAGTATGTTTAGAGCTTGGGTAAGTATTCTCATCCAAAAAGGTAGCATGAGTTATGAAATTTTGAGCAGTAGTAGTGAAAGTGCCTAGAGTTAGAGAAAAGTATGCAGAGGTTCAGTAATCAAAGGAAAGGAGATAGTGATGGGGCAGATTATGTTATTGCAATCATGCACCCAGTCAGTTATAAGTGATGAGTTCATTATGAGTCAAATAAGGAACAATAATGTTGTAGAGAGTTCTCGATATAAGGAAGAGGAATAATTACTAGTCATGATGAGATAGAGTATATTTTAACCAAAATAGAGTTGATGTCGATATGTTGTCGTGTTAGAGGAGACTAAATACATATGTTGAATAAGAGAATAGAGTTTTCATGAAGTGATTGATATAATCCATGCTTATGATTTGTTTGAGAGGGCCATGATGTTCAGAAGGTTATAGAACTGATTAAGTATGAGGTATAATAAGTGGGTGAATAGTACTTAAGTTGTGAAAAGGGGATGTATACCAGTTTAGAGATGATGGAATCGCTCCATAGCTTTCAAGTGTCACCTTTAGACCTAAGGGGGAGATGATAAGATTTGAAATCAAGTCAAGTGTTGAGAATAAGATAGTAATGAGCTTAAAAGAGTATGGGAGATATCTTTTCAGAGATCTTGTAGTAGTGGAGTAATGTTAGAAGAAGAAGGTTAATGATCCTACCGTGATAATGATGGTGTGATAATTCCGCCTAAGGTTATAAATGAGGAGGAAGAAGAGGATGAGGTTTTGTTATGAGAAATAGCTAAATGACAACCCTTAGTTGGTTCTGAATAGTAATGCGGTGGCAGAGATGATAAGAGTAACCCCGTTTCATACCCAGTCCAGTCGTCATTCGAGGACGAATGATCCCAAGGGGGAGATATTGTAACACCCCAGAAATATATTTTTTGAGCTAAGACTCGAACCATGTTTTTTTGTGAGTAAGATTTAATCGAGGAATTTAAAATTTCTTAAGTATTAAGGTCAGGTCACTAGATATAGCACCTTGAGTTCCAAAAAGAATTAAAGAGAATTTATTCAAGTCATTCCTTAGTTCTTTTAAGTTTTGGGTCAACTTCAAAAAACCATAACTTTCAGTACAAAATGATTTAGGAGCCCCATAAGATATCAAATGAAAGATCTCAGAGTCCTCTTTCCAACGCCACCAGGTTTTCTAATTTTCAAGCTTGTATGAGGGAGATATGCCCTTTTAAAGGTAGGCTATTCATTTAAGGAAAGTTACCCAAAAATATGAAGGGTATTTTGGTCTTTTTCTTACCCAATCAGCTTAAAACGAATTTTAGTAATATTTTGGGGATAAATATGATTTGGGTCATTTTTCATAAATCCAAATACGCTTAGGGGTTTAGGAGAGAGTTCAAGAAGAGAAAAGAAGAGAAAAGAGGAGAAAAGAGGGAAGGTTCAAGGCGATCAAGATTCTTGCGATGTTCGAGGAGTTTTCGCCAAGGATTTTATCCTAAGAGGTATGTGAGTTTCTTATAGTGTTGGGTTCATTCACCCACACGCCAATCCTGTTATTTTCAACGAAGTTTCGTTCTTGAAGTTGAAGAATTTGAGTTTTTGAAAGTATTGTCTCCGTTCTTGAATTAGGATGGGTTTGATGAGTTCTTGAGATAAAAGTTAGTAAATTGAGGGTGTTTTGGAGTAGATAATCGTGTACATAAGTTGGTATTCGAATCCAAGTGATTGAAAAAGAAACAATTTGATTCTAGGTGAATTAGGGTCGAAAAACGAGTAACAAAAGATCGACAGAAAATAAGGTACCAGGTCCGCATCGCAGGCCTGTTCCTCGGAAGTGAAATTTCCCTCTCCGTGTAATGGAGAGAACGCGGACTCCACTATTTCAAAAATTATTTCACGACCAAACATTATAATTCATCTCCGCGTCGTGGACTTACTCCGCAGATAGCATTTTTCAACCGTTTCTCATTATTAACTATCTAAAACTCATTTAATCATCATGATATCCTTCCTATCATAAATCATAACCTTTAATTCATAATTCAAATTCAAGGTAGAGTTAAGAGTCAAGTCTTGAGAGTTCTTTCAAGTCTTTTGAGAAAGTCCTTTTGAGTCTTTTGAGGAGTCTTCTACAATTTCGAATAACTTGTTTCAAGACTCAAGTAAGTGAGGATAATGTATTCATGAGTCTACACTATCATCGAGATCCTTCATATCATGAATCATAACTCTTGAATTCATAATTCTAATTCAAGAAAGAGTTAAAAGTAGAGTTCAAGAAAGTCTTTAAGTTCAATTGTGAATCCTTTGAGATCAACTATCGATTTGAGCTAAGCTTTGAGGAAGTAAGTATGAGAATGAGAAGAGTCGTATACATGTGTTCCATATTATTATATAGACCCATGAGTCGAGTCGTTCATGCCCACAATTCTGTATGAACTTCATAAATTGAGTATCGTTGAGAGGAGTAGTATCTTCATGTTCTAAGTTCTTGAGTATTAAGTTTCTAACCCTTTTGAGATTATATTCCTAATTGTGGGACTACTACATGTTACCCATGAAGGTCCTTGAGTTTAGTAGTTCATGCCCATAATTCCGCATGAACCCTATGAGTCAAGCAGTCTTGAGATGAGAAGTATCATTGAGTCTTTGAGTTGAGTAGTTCATGCCCATAATTCCGCATGTACCCTATGAGTCGAGCAGTCTTGAAATGAGAAGTATCATTGTATCCTTGAGTTGAGTAGTTCATGCCCATAATTCCGCATGAACCCTCCGAGTCGAGCATTCTTGAGATGAGTAGTATCATTGACTCCTTGAGTTCTGGAGTTGCTGAGTTCCAAGTGTTGAGTTCTATGCATGGTTATTGAAAACCTTGAATTGAGTCGTTCACGTCCATAATTCGGCATGAACCCTATTTTAAGAAGTCCTTTTATAAATTGTTTTAAAACTTATTTTAAAGACATGAGTACTGAGTTGAAGAAGAGTAGAGCTGAGTTCATTTTATTTAAAATGATATATGGGAATTAAGTATTTCCAAGAGTAAATATTTTTACATTTAAGATGAGAGGAAACTGAGATTTCCAAAAGAGTTTTGAGCAGTTTGAGTACCATCTCTTTTAAGAGAAAGATTTTTGAGTAATAATATCAAAACACAGAAAGAGTTATGTTTTAAAACATATGAGCTAATATATTTTGGGAGTAGTATTGAGCACCGATATGGGGGAGAGTTCATACAACTCACAGCCCCCATAAACCATATAGCCAAAGTGGGTAGAAAGGGTCATACTTTTTAGATGATTCTTTAATGCTTTTTAGCATAGACTAGTGGATCCACTTAGTAGTAGGTTCTATACCCCGGCAAAGTATAGGACAGTTCTGACAGTGTGGGCTAGATGTTGTATCATCACATAGCTCATAGTGATGGTTGTCGGTTAGAGAATCTCCAACAGAGTTATATTGTATTTTTATATACAAACTGAGTTATTATTGTACTCTTCAATACATTGAGTTGATATCTATTGTTTTAAAAGATTTCCATATATTGCATCTTTTATTGTTGCTTTATCTTGAGCTGAGTATCCATAGTTGAGTATCTTATTGCTGAGTTGAGCCCTATTTCTCTTAGTTGAGTTGAACTATGTTTCATAGAGTTGAGTCTCGTATTACTGAGTTGAACTATGTTTCATTGAGTTGAGTTGAGTTGAGTGAGTTGAGAAGAGGTAAGTATGTTTCTTTTCCATCAGTTCAAGCTTATGTTTATGTTTTACTATTCCCCTTACATGCTCGTACATTCCATATACTGAGTCATTTGGCCTGCATCATTTCATGATGCAGATATAGGTATTCAGGATCATCAACGTACAGGGTGTAGGCTCGGGTTGTGAATGAGGGTTCGCTTGGGGACCAACAATAGTTCTCGAGTGTCGGTCACGTACAGGGTGTAGGCTCGGGTCGTGACACTCTCAATGATTAAATGAAGTTTAGATAGTTGGTAATAAGAAACGAGCGAAGACACAAACTGGAGACACTAGCGCGATGCGGAAGATGAATTATATTTTTGGTTGCAAAAATAAATTTTGGGACAGAGGACTCCGTATCCTCTCCGCGACACGGAGACGGGGGTACTTTTCTGGGGACTGAATTTTTAAAACACCTCTGCGACGCGGAGCTGGGCACGTATTTTTGTCCGATCTTTCTTCTTCTCCTAAACTCGAACTAACTCATACCCACTGCAATTCTAAAGTCAAAATTCATAAATTCTTATAACCCAGAACAATTTCAGTGAAACCCACACAAGGAACTATCAATTAACTCATCTTATTCGAAAACCCTCGCCTCAAGAACTCAACAAGACTTCATTAACAAGGAATGAAGCTAAAACCTCAAGAACTCTTCAAGAACTTAAATCATTCAACCTCAAGAATGAAATTTAGAAATAAAAATCACATGATTGGCGTGTGGGTGAACAAACCCAACACTATGAGAACTTACATACCTCTTAGGATGAAATCCTTGGCGATATCCCTCGAAGAATCGCAAAAATGTTGAACGCTCTTCCTTTTCTCCTCTTTTCCTCTTCTTGAACTCCTCTCAAAATCCTAAGCGTAATTTAGGAATAACTAAAACTGATTTCAATTAGTTTAGACTCCTAAAATTTTAACAAAAATGAGCTAGGCTAGTGGGGTAAGGAAAAGACCAAAATACCCCTCATTAATTCAGGTAACTTTCCTTAACTGGACAGGCTGAACTCAAATGGGCATATCTCCCTCATCTGAGCTCGACATTTATCAAACTCGGTGGAGTTGGATAGACAACTCAGATATCTTTCATTTGATATCTTATGGGTCTCCTAAATCATCATGTGCTAAAAGTTATGGTCGTTTGAAGTTGACCCAAAACTTAAGAAAACTTACGAATGACTTTAATGAATTCTCTTTAGTTCTTTTTCGAACTCAAGGTGTTACATCTTGTGACCTTAACACTTAAGAAAAATTTCAATTCCTCGGTAAAATCTTACTCACAAAGAAGAATGGTTCGAGTCTTAGCTCAAAAAATTTCTGGGGTGTTACATATTATCTCAAACCATAGAAGGAGTAATATATTTATACATTTGAGCAAGAGTATATATATTATTGGGAGTATTATTGAGCAGCGATATGGGGGAGAGTTCAAACAACTCACAACCCTCATAAACCATCTCATGCATACATTGATACAATACATACTTTTTAGATGAATCCTTAGTGCCTTCGGGCAGAGCTTAGTGAATCCACTTAGTTGAGGTGTTCTGTATCCCAAGATGATATAGGATAGTTCTAGCAGTGTGGATAAGACGATGTATCATCACTTGGCTCATAGTGATGGTTTTCGGTTAGAGAATCTCCCAATAGAGTTAAAGTGTAATTCTATATATCACTTATTATGTTAAAGTTCAGAGAATGAGAAAGTATTTTTTAAAGTTAAATGGTTTAATTCAATTAATTTTTTACATTCAGTTAAGTTTATGTTATATCTATTGCAGTCCTTTCTTTCAATTATTTCGCCTCGGCTATATTCTATAATCGTGCATTCAAATGTACTGATCTCATTTGACCTGCATCTTTTTTATGCAGCTACATGTGTTCAGGATCATCAATAGGTGTTTCGTTGAGATCACTTTGCGCTTTAGATAGCTTTGGTGAGCCTTCTTGATTTCCAAAGGATTTCACATTTATTTTCTATTATTGATGAGTTGTCGTGGTTCTTGTCCCGACATCTATCCTAGTATTAGAGCATTCATAGATAGTTAGAGTTCATGAGTCTCTTAGTATGTTTCTTTCTATTTTGAGATCTTGAGAACTATTACTTATACTTAATTAAGTATTCCCATACATTTATTTGAGTTGAGTTTAATTGAGACTATTGAGTTTAATTATGTATTTAAAACTTCTTTATGCTTGAGTAAGTCTTCTGCTAAATGGTCAACCAGGCCAAGGATTCGCTTGGGGATCAGAAATGGTTCTCAAGTGCCAGCCACGTCCAGGGTGTAGGCTCGAGGCATGAAAAACTTTATATCAAATCCAGGTTCAAGAGTCCTAGGGTGTCTATGAAGGCGTGTCTGTAGAGTCCTTCTTATTAGTGTGAAGCGTGCCACATCTCTAATTAGGAGGCTACAACATTTAGGAACATTTCACTTTCTTCTTACTCATGTTCATGCGATAGAGTTCACCTCTATAAAAGTTTCCTCTAACTTGTGCTTATGCATGTCTTTTCAGATCATGCCTCCACGATGAGCTGTTCGAGGATGTCCAGCTAGGAGGA
>JAJONR010009074.1:0-13676 GCA_029582245.1 Solanum etuberosum
GGTTCAAGTCCACAATTATCCTTAACCTCGGTTCAAGTCCTTGGTCATATTTTATGTGGTTCAAGTCCACGATTATCCTTAACCTCGGTTCAAGTCCTTGGTCATATTTTATGTGGTTCAAGTCCACGATTATCCTTAACCTCGGTTCAAGTCCTTTGGCATATTTTATGTGGTTCAAGTCCACGATTATCCTTAAACTCGGTTCAAGTCCTTGGTCATATTTTATGTGGTTCAAGTCCACGATTATCCTTAGACTTTGTTCAAGTCCTCGGTCACTCCAAATCTCGGTTCAAGTCCTTGATCCTTCATCTTCATTCGGTTCAAGTCCTTATTTCCCTTTTTATCTTTTGGACATTTACGAGGAAAAATAATATTTTTTGTTATTTTTCGGACAGTTACGAAAAAGAGTAAAATTTTGATCATTTTTCGTTTCGATATTCTAAGGTCATTAGTGCAGTTTGAGAAATTTTTGAGGTGTTTTGATGTACTTTTCTTGATTTTTATATCTTTTGAACATTTACGAGGGAAAAATTATTATTTTTTATTTTTCGGACAATTACGAAAAAGAGTAAAATTTTGTTTATTTTTTCATTTCGATATTCTAAGGTCATTGGTGAAGTTTGACATTTTTTTGAGGTGTTTTGATGTACATTTTTTTTATTTTTGTATCATTCGGACATTTACGAGGAAATTTTTTTTTTTTTTGTTATTTTCCGAATATTTACGAAAAAGAGTAAAATTTTGATCATTTTTTTCATTTCGATACTCTAAGGTCATTGGTGCAGTTTGAGAATTTTTTGAGGTGTTTTGATGTACTTTTCTTTATTTTTATATCATTCGGACATTTACGAGGAAAAAATATTTTTTTTGTTATTTTTCGGACAATTACGAAAAGGTGTAAAGTTTTGTTCATTTTTTGGTTTCGATATTCTAAGGTCATTGGTGGAGTTTGAGAATTTTTTGAGGTGTTTTGATGTACTTTTCTTGATTTTTATATCTTCTAGACATTTACAAGGAAAAATTAAATTTTTTGTTATTTTTCAGACAGTTACGAAAAAGTGTAATTTTTTTTTTCATTTTTCGTTTCAATATTCTAAGGTAATTGGTATAGTTTGAGAATTTTTTGAGGTGTTTTGATGTACTTTTCTTGATTTTTATATCTTTCGGACATTTACGAGAAAAAAATAATTTTTTTGTTATTTTTCGGACAGTTACGAAAAATTGTAAATTTTTGATCATTTATTCATTTCAATATTCTAAGGTCATTGGTGCAGTTTTAGAGTTTTTTGATGTACTTTTCTTGATTTTTATATCTTTCAGACATTTACGAGGAAAAAAAATTTTTTTGTTAGTTTTCGGATCGTTACGGAAAAGAGTAAAGTTTTGTTCTTTTTTTTATTTTGATATTCTAAGGTCATTGGTGCTTTTTGAGAATTTTTTGATGTGTTTTGCTGTACTTGTCTTGATTTTTATATCTTTCGGACATTTACGAGGAAAAAATAATTTTTTTGTTATTTTTCGAACAGTTACGAAAAGAGTAAAGTTTTGTTCATTTTTTCGTTTTGATATTCTAAGGTCATTGGTGCAGTTTGTGAATTTTTTGAGGTGTTTTGATGTACTTTTCTTGATTTTTATATCTTTCAGACATTTACGAGGAAAAAATAATTTTTTTGTTATTTTTCGGACAGTAACGAAAAAGAGTAAAGTTTTGTTCAATTTTTCATTTCGATATTCTAAGGTCATTGGTGCAGTTTGATAATTTTTTGAGGTGTTTTGATGTACTTTTTTTGGTTTTTATATCTTTCGGATATTTACGAGGAAAAAATAATATTTTTGTTATTTTTCGGACATTTACGAAAAAGAGTAAAGTTTTGTTCATTTTTTTCGTTTCGATATTCTAAGGTTATTCGTGTAGTTTGATAATTTTTTGAGGTGTTTTGATGTAATTTTCTTGATTTTTATATCATTCGGACATTTAGGAGGAAATTTTTTTTTTATATATTTTTCGGACAGTTACGAAAAAGAGTAAAGTTTTGTCCATTTTTTCGTTTCGATATTCTAAGGTCATTGGTGCTGTTTGAGAATTTTTTGAGGTGTTTTGATGTACTTTTCTTGATTTTTATATCTTTCGGATATTTACAAGGAAAAAATAATTTTTTTGTTATTTTTCGGACAGTTACGAAAAAGAGTAAAGTTTTGTTCATTTTTTTGTTTCGATATTCTAAGGTCATTGGTGCAGTTTGATAATTTTTTGAGGTGTTTTGATGTACTTTTCTTGATTTTTATATCTTTCTGACATTTACGAGGAAAAATTAAATTTTTTGGACAGTTACGAAAGAGAATAAAGTTTTGTTCATTTTTTCGTTTCGATGTTCTAAGTTTATTGGAGCAGTTTGAGAATTTTTTGAGGTGTTTTGATATAATTTTCTTAATTTTAATATCTTTCGGACACTTACAAGGAAAAAATAAATTGTTTAAGGTGTTTTGATGTAATTTTCTTAATTTTTATATCTTTCGGACATTTACGAGGAAAAATTAAACTTTTTGTTATTTTTCAGACAGTTACGAAAAAGAGTAAAGTTTTGTTCATTTTTTAGTTTCGATATTCTAAGGTCATTGGTGCAGTTTGCGAATGTCACAACCCAGGGGTACCCCCTAGTTGTGACAAGGCGTACTGAACCCCGAAAGGTCTCATACAAGCCCCTTAGAATATCATAACATATGATAAAAGAAATGATGCGGAAATTTTATAACTTTATCCATACATTCAAAGTCTTTTATAAAAGCAAGCGGAAGTCTAGACTAATCTCAATTAGCCATCTAATACAATATTTGAATCAAATAAGGACACCACCCTTACAATATAGTCTGAAAATGAAATAACTAGAAAGGTACTACAAATGACTCATACGTCCTCGAATCTTGTGGACTCACCACAAGCTAGGAGAATTGTCGATCCAAGCTTGAACCAATAGAAGATCGCCTTAAGAACCGGAGCCTACACTTATAGAAAAATATGGATTAGTACAAAAATGCACTGAGTATGATAGCCATGCATAAAAACCTTGAAAACATGCTAAAAGGGACATTTTAGTAGAAAAGCATGCACTTTACCAAGTTTGATAATCATCATGCACATTAGTGCAAAAGCATAAGTCATAAGCATATTCAACATATAGGTCATCATAGCATAATAGAACCATCTTATAAGTAACCCTAAGTTATACTTGTGCAATGCATAGATAAGATCCCATAATTCCATCTATACTAAGTACCACTATTAGGCCACAATAATCATACTTACCATTCTTTGATATCATCCTTAGTTTAATACTCATAGATAAGGAAAGCAACTCATAACAACAATCCACATTAAGCATACATCATTTCATAGATCTTCATAACATAAGAGGAACACACCATAACTACTCTCAAAGCCTACTTGTGCAATGCATGAATGAAATCCCATACTCCCACCCACACTAAGTAGTGCTTCTTAAGGAGCCATAGTTCATAATCATTCATTGTGGGGGTAAGCCTTAACCGACATAGACCATGTGAGCTAAACATGAAATCCGGTGTCTCCCACACCGAAAGGGTTGGTCTACTTGCCTAAGGTAGAACCGGTAACTTTAGCTTAGGTGGATCCACTAGCTCATAACCTATGAGGGCACATAGTTTATGGGATAAGGAGATTGCTACTAGAAACCCGGCCATACTAGAGAGAGCTTCCATCTCACACTATCCACTCGGTGCTAAGCATTACATTCCCACGAAGTAGTTAATTCTCTATTAACATCATCACACATGAAATTGTGCCCTTGGCCTACCGGTTCAATGTATATTATTAGAACAGCTCATTGACTCCTCATGAAAGGGGTGCCATTGGCCTACCGATTCAAGACAAAGCCTTAGAATACTTCATTAATCACTCATGAAAGGGTGCCCTTAGCCTACCGATTCAAGTTATATCAATCAAGCCAACTCTTTAGACCATGCGTGAGCAACTATCACCATCCATGATCATTCTTATCTTTTTTATTCATTTAGGTGAGAAAAGTCTTTCATTCATCACAACAACATCATCAAAATCATGGATACTTCATTCATCGTCATGCATGAGTGTGTGAGAATAGTCCTTCAACAACACCACAATTACATCCTAGTCATAATCACTTTACTCTCAAAGTGTTCATAAAGCATATACATAAATCTCATAGTCATGCATAATTCTCATAAATTGCCCATCAAGGACCATAGATCATGATTCATCAGCACATCTAGAATTACTACATTAGACATGGATAATAACATAATTCAAGTAATCAATTCATTACATTCATAATTCTATAACATTCTACTTGCATCAATCCATACCCACACTTTAATATCCAATTTGAGAAAATAGGGTAATTCATGGATTCTTGAGGAATTCAACTTAAAATTATGTAAAATCATCAATAAATCCATAAACAAACATATTCAACCTTTAAAAAACGAATTTGAAAGGAATCCATGAGATTGAAGTCAACCCTAACTTTTGGGTTTTCTAACTTTGAATTTGGGGGTTTTAAAGGGGCTCCATGGTTGAAGGCTACCGATGGATGAAGAGCTACCATACCTTATTGAAGAATTCCCATGAATTTGAGGAGAAAAGCTTGATTCTTCAACCCTAGCTGCACCTTTCTTCTTCTTCTTCTTCTTCCTTGGAGTTCTAGAGAGAGGATTTTCTTGGAGGGAATTGGGTTTGTTTTGGGAGAATTGAAATAATGATTTGGAATCGCTTAATTAAGGGTCTAATAGCTTTATATAGGTGGTCTAAATAATAAAAAAAAAACACCACTTAATAACTAATTAATTCTAGAACCTTCCCCTATCCCCTCACTTAACCGCTTGAAACACTTCACTGCCTCACACACGAGACCCCAACCCACGGGCCGTGCTGGTCCTCCGTGGGTGGTGGTACAGCTCCTAAGTTGAAGTCTTGACCCACGACCCCTTCCCACGGGGCGTGGGTCCACCTACTGGGTGTGAGTCCCATCCGTAGGTGGCCCATTTTTGGGCAGATTCTAGGGACTGTTTTGGGTCCCCCTCAAGGACCCTTGGTTGGTCCTTGGGGGGTCGTACCTTGACGCCCTAGCCCTATAACCTTCATTCTAAGTACGGGAAGTCGAATTTACAACTCTAACCCTCATATCATACTCTAGAACTCTCATGTAAAGCTCTAGTTTATCCTACTAGTTTTCCGGGTGTTACAATATCTCCCCCTTTGGAACATTCATCCTCGAATGATGATTCTAAACACCTCTTGAAGGAAACAACTCTAGACTAGAAGCCCATCACACATGCAACACATTTAAATGCACACAAACAAAGGAGGAACTTCATCTCCAAGCTAAACATACTCAATGCAACACAAGGAAGTAGGAACTACATCTAACAACCAATGATGCAAGAAATTCTCATAACTAGTCATGTTCAAGGAGGAACTACCATCTCCTATTCATAAGATGCCCAACATACTCTCATGGAGCTCATACGCAATTTACTCTCAAAAAGTATTTATTCATGGAGGAATCTCTCAACTCCAAACTAAGGCATGCTCATATATTCATCTCATGAAGTCAAATAGGCAACTCACACTCAATGCACTACAACATGAGGAACACATAAATCATGAAAACTAATTTTCTTTACAAACATAATTTTCTCAAGAACATGCATACAAGGATATCACGGAAACACAAAATCATACATGACTCCACATATAATACAAACCAAGAGGAACTTATCATCTCAAGAGTTCATATGGGCCTACAAAACGGGGACTAAACCTCCCACTCATTCCACCTTTCTAGGGTGACTAATACAAGTAAACTAAACTTCTAAACATTAGGAACACTCAACGACCTTGCTAACCAAGCACATCATCTCCCCTTTGGAAGCAAGCCTAAACGGACTTTCTAAGCACCATTCATATCAATTCAACTAAGGTCGGATTAAGTCATCACTAAGTTTTCACATTCATCACACATGGTGATTCTAAGTTATGGTGTACTATACTACTACCCTTCTTAGGAGTCTACTCACTCAACACATCTAGGCATTGCTTACACACCCTATTCATCAAACCTTTCACCTACCCATAACTCAAAATAGCCAAGTAGGGTTATACCCTCCAATCATGTCTAGGTATTATCTAAACACCCTACATAAAAATGACCATACCTAAGATCAATCTTAACAAGGTAACTAACTCTTTGAAGTTGGTCAACACTTGAACTCTTCTCCCTCACCTTAACTAGGTGGTACATGCAACCCTCAAAGTCAACTTTAAGACAAAAAATAACCCAAACATATGGTATAGACTTTACCCCCTTCCACTCACGAATAGACTCATTCGGGAACTAACAATTTGACTATACGGGTTCTACAATCACATAAGAGCATAACAATAATACAACCAATCCATCTTAAGGATGACATCCAAATCTAGCATATCAAGTCCTATCCAGTCACATAGCCATAATTGGCATCACAACCAACATTTTCTCCCTCGTTCCTTGTAGCATGAGCCCTTCGAGTAGTCATATCTTGAAGACCATCGGATAAGGAGAAAGACCTTATAGAGTTAAACTCTATGGAACGACTTAGAGAATCAAGAAGTAAGATTTCCTAATCATCTAATAGCTTCCTATTCATAAATGTGTCGCGCTGCACATCATGAACAAGACTCTACTAGACGTGGCTTATGAGACATTATCCTAGAATCATTCCAAACCTTGTGCTCTGATTACCAAGTTTGTCACGACCCAGGGGTACCCCCTAGATGTGACAAGGTGTACTCAACCCCGAAAGGTCTCATACAAGCCCCTTAGCATATCATAAAATAAGATAAAAGAAATGATGCGGAAATTTTTAAACTTTATCCATACAATCGAAGTCTTTTATAAAAGCAAGCGAAAGTCTAGACTTATCTCAATTAGCCATATAATACAATCTTTGAATCAAATAGGGACACAACCCTTACAATAGAGTCTGAAAATGAAATAACTAGAAAGGTACTACAAATAACTCATATATCCTCGAATCTTGAGGACTCACCACAAGCTAGGAGAATAGTCGATCCAAGCTTGAACCAATAGAAGATCACCTTAAGAACCGGAGCCTACACTTATAGAAAAATGTAGGAAAATATGGGTTCGTACAAAAATGCACTAAGTATTATAGCCATGCATAAAAACCTTGAAAACATGCTAAAAGGTACATTTTAGTTGAAAATCATGCACTTTACCAAGTTTGAGAATCATCATGCACATTAGTGTAAAAGCATAAGTCATAAGCATATTCAACATATAGGTCATCGTAGCATAATAGAACCATCTCATAAGTAACCCTAATTTATACTTGTGTAGTGCATAGATAAGATCCCATAATCCCATCTATACTAAGTATCACTTTTAGGCCACCATAATCATACTTACCATTCTTTGATCTCATCCTTAGTTTAATACTCATAGATAAGGAAAGCAACTCATAAAAAACAATCCACATTAAGCAGACATCATTTCATAGATCTTCATAACATAAGAGGAACACACCATAACTACTCTCAAAGCCTACTTGTGCAATGCATGAATGAGATCCCATACTCCCACCCACGCTAAGTAGTGCTTCTTAAGGAGCCATCGTTCATAATCATTCATTGTGGGGGTAAGCCTTAACCGACATAGACCATGTGAGCTAAACATGGAATTCGGTGTCTCCCACACCAAAAGGGTTGGTCTACTTGCCTAAGGTAGAACCTGTAACTTTAGCTTAGGTGGATCCACTAGCTAATAACCTATAAGGGAACATAGTTTATGGGATAAGGAGATTTCTACTAGAAACTCGGCCATACTAGGGAGAGCTTCCATCTCACACTATCCACTCGGTGCTAAGAATTACATTCCCACGAAGTAGTTAATTCTCAATTAACATCATCACACATGAAAGGGTGCCCTTGGCCTACCGGTTCAATGTACATTATTAGAATAGTTCATTGACTCCTCATGACAGGGGTGCCATTGGCCTACCGATTCAAGACAAAGCCTTAGAATACTTCATTAATCACTCATGAAAGGGTGCCCTTAGCCTACCGATTCAAGGTATATCAATCAAGCCAACTCTTTAGACATGCGTGAGCAACTATCACCATCCTTGATCATTCTTATATTTTTGATTCATTTAGGTGAGAAAAGCCTTTCAATCATCACAAGAACATCATCAAAATCATGGATACTTCATTCATAGTCATGCATGAGTGTGTGAGAATAGTCTTTCAACAACACCACAATTACATCCTAGTCATAATCACTTTACTCTCAAAGTGTTCATAAAGCATATACATAAATCTCATAGTCATGCATAATTCTCATAAATTGCCCATCAAGGACCATAGATCATGATTCATCAACACATCTAGAATTACTACATTAGACATGGATAATAACATAATTCAAGTAATGAATTCATTACATTCATAATTCTATAACATTCTACTTGCATCAATCCATACCCACACTTTAAGATTCAATTTGAGAAAATAGGGTAATTCATGTATTCTTGAGGAATTCAACTTAAAATCATGTAAAATCATCAATATATCCATAAACAAACATAATTCAACCTTTAAAAAACGAATTTGAAAGGAATCCATGAGATTGAAGTCAACCCTAACTTTTGGGTTTTCTAACTTTGAAATTGGGAGTTTTAAAGGGGCTCCGTGGGTGAAGACTACCCATGGATGAAGAACTGCCATACCTTATTGAATAATTTCCATGAATTTGAGGAGAAAAGCTTGATTCTTCAACCCTAGCTTCACCTTTCTTATTCTTCTTCCTTGGAGTTCTAGAGAGAGGTTTTTCTTGGAGGGAATTGGGTTTGTTTTGGGTGAAATTAAATAATGATTTGGAATCACTTAATTAAGGGTCTAATAGCTTTATATAGGTGGTCTAAATAATAATAAAACAGCACCACTTAATAACTAATTAATTCTAGAACCTTCCCCTAACCCCTCACTTAACCGCTTGAAACACTACACTACCTCACCCACGAGACCCCGACCCACGGGCCGTGCTGGTCCTCCGCGTGTGGTAGTCTGCAGCTCCTAAGTTGGTGTCTTGACCCATGACCCCTTCCCATGGGGCGTAGGTCCACCTACTGGGCGTGAGTCACATCCGTAGGTGGCCCATTATTGGACAGATTCTAGGGACTGTTTTGGGTCCCCCTCAAGGACCCTTGGTTGGTCCTTGGGGGTCGTACCTTGATGCCCTTTCCCTAAAACCTTCATTCTAAGTATGGGAAGTCGAATTTACGACTCTAACCCTCACATCAAACTCTGAACTCGCACGTAAAGCTCTAGTTTAGCCTACTAGTTTTCTGGGTGTTACAATATTTCCTCCTTAGGAACATTCATCCTCGAATGACGATTCTAAACACCTCTTGAAAGAAATGACTCTAGACTAGCAGCCAATCACGCATGCAACACATTTAAATGCACACAAACAAAGGAGGAACTTCATCTCCAAGCTAAACATACTCAATGCAACACAAGGAAGCATGAACTACATCTAACAACCCATGATGCAAGAAATTCTCATAACTAGTCATGTCCAAGGAGGAACTACCATCTCCTATTCATAAGATGCTCAACATACTCTCATAGAGCTCATATGCAATTTACTCTAAAAAAGCATTTATTTATGGAGGAATCTCTCAACTCCAAACTAAGGCATGCTCATAAATACATCTCATGAAGTCAAATAGGAAACTTATAGTCAATTCACTACAACATAAGGAACACATAAATCATGAAAACTCATTTTCTTTCTAAACATAATTTTCTCAAGAACATGCATACAATGATATCATGGAAACACAAAATCATACATGACTCCACATATAATACAAACCAAGAGGTATCATCTCAAGAGTTCATATGGGCCTACAAAACGGGGACTAAACCTCCCACTCATTCCACCTTTCTAGGGTGACTAATACAAGTAAACCCAACTTCTAAACATTATGAACACTCAACGACCTTGATAACCAAGCACATCATCTCCCCCTTGGGAGCAAGCCTAAACGGACCTTCTAAGCACCATTCATATCAATTCAACTAAGGTCGGATTGAGTCATCACTAAGTTTTCACATTCATCACAGATGGTGATTCTAAACTATGGTGTACTATACTACTACCCTTCTTAGGAGTCTACTCACTCAACACATCTAGGCATTGATTACACACCCTATTCATCAAACCTTTCACCTACCCATAACTCAAAATAGCCAAGTAGGGTTATACCCTCCAATCATGTCTAGGTATTATATAAACACCCTGCTTAAAATAACCATACCTAAGATCAATCTTAACAAGGTAACTAACTCTTTGAAGTTGGTCAACACTTGAACTCATCTCCCTCACCTTAACTAGGTGGTACATGCAACCCTCAAAGTCAACTTTAAGACAAAACATAACCCAAACATATGGTATAGACTTTCCCCCCTTCCACTCACGGATAGGCTCATTCAGGAACTAACAATTTGACTATACGGGTTCTACAATCACATAGGAGCATAACAATAATACAACCCATCCATCCTAAGGATGACATCCAAATCTAGCATATCAAGTCCAATCTAGTCACATAGCCATAATTGGCATCATAACCAACATTTTCTCCCTCGCTCCTTGTAGCATGAGCCCTTTGAGTAGTCATATCTTTAAGACCATCGGATAAGGAGAAAGACCTTATAGAGTTAAATTCTATGGCACGACTTAGTGAATGAAGAAGTGTGATTTCCTAATCATCTAATAGCTTCATATTCATAAATGTGACGCGCTTCACATCATGAACAAGACTCTACTAGACGTGGCTTATGAGACATTATCCTAGAATCATTCTCAACTTTGTGCTGCGATTACCAAGTTTTTCACGACCAAGGGGTACCCCCTAGATGTGTCAAGATGTACTCAACCCCGGAGGTCTCATACAAGCCCCATAGCATATCATAAAATAAGATAAAAGAAATTATGCGGAAATTTTTAAACTTTATCCATACAATCGAAGTCTTTTATAAAAGCAAGCGGAAGTCTAGACTTATCTCAATTAGCCGTATAATACAATCTTTGAATCAAATAGGGACACAGCCCTTACAATATAGTCTGAAAATGAAATAACTAGAGAGGTACTACAAATGACTTATACGTCCTCGAATCTAGAGGACTCACCACAAGCTAGGAGAATAGTCGATCCAAGCTTGAACCAATAGAAGATCGCCTTAAGAACCGGAGCCTACACTTATAGAAAAATTTAGGAAAATATGGGTTTGTACAAAAATGCACTAAGTATGATAGCCATGCATAAAAACCTTGAAAACGTGCTAAAAGGTACATTTTAGTTGAAAATCATGCACTTTACCAAGTTTGAGAATCATCATGCACATTAGTGTAAAAGCATAAGTCATAAGCATATTCAACATATAGGTCATCGTAGCATAATAGAACCATCTCATAAGTAACCCTAATTTATACTTGTGTAGTGCATAGATAAGATTTCATAATCCCATCTATACTAAGTTCCACTTTTAGGCCACCATAATCATACTAACCATTCTTTGATCTCATCCTTAGTTTAATACTCATAGATAAGGAAAGCAACTTATAACAACAATCCACATTAAGCATAAATCATTTCATAGATCTTCATAACATAAGAGGAACACGCTATAACTACTCTCAAAGCCTACTTGTGCAATGCATGAATGAGATCCCATACTCCCACCCACACTAAGTAGTGCTTCTTAAGGAGCCATAGTTCATAATCATTCATTGTGGGGATAGGCCTTAACCGACATAGACCATGTGAGCGAAACATGGAATCTGGTAAGTTTTGTTCATTTTTTTCATTTCGTTTCAATACTCTAAGGTCATTGGTGCAGTTTGAGAATTTTTTGAGGTGTTTTGATGTACTTTTCTTGATATTTATATCTTTGGGACATTTACGAGATAAAATTAATTTTTTTTACTATTTTTCAGACAATTACGAAAAAGAGTAAAATTAGTTCATTTTTTTGTTTCTATATTATAAGGTCATTGGTGAAGTTTGAGAATTTTTTGAGGTGTTTTGATGTACTTTCTTGTTTTTTTTATCTTTCAGACATTTACGAGGAAATTTTTATTTATTTATTTTTCGGACAGTTATTAAAAAGAGTAAAGTTTTGATCATTTTTTCGTTTCGATATTCTAAGGTCATTGGTGCATTTTGAGAATTTTTTGAGGTGTTTTGATGTACTTTCTTGATTTTTATATCTTTCAGACATTTATGAGGAAAATTTAGTTTTTTTGTTATTTTTCGGACAGTTACGAAAAAGAGAAAGTTTTGTTCATTTTTTCTTTTCGATATTCTCAGGTCACTGGTGCAGTTTGAATTTTTTTTGAGGTGTTTTGATGTCCTTTTCTTGGTTTTTATAACAATCGGACATTTACGAGGAAAAAATATTATTTTTTATTCGTCGGACAATAACGAAAAAGAGTAAACTTTTGTTCATTTTTTCGTTTCTATATTCTAAGATCATTGGTGCAGTTTGAGAATTTTTAGAGGTGTTTTAATATACTTTTCTTGATTTTTATATATCTTTCAGACATTTACGAGGAAAAATAATTTGTTTTGTTATTTTTCGGAGAGTTACGAAAAAGAGTAAAGTTTTGTAAATTTTTTCGTTTCGATATTCTAATGTCATTGGTGCAGTTTGAAATTTTTTTGAGGTGTTTTGATGTAGTTTTCTTGATATTTACATCTTTCAGACATTTAAGAGAAAAAAATAATTTTTTTGTTATTTTTTGGACAGTTAAGAAAAAGGGTAATGTTTTTTTAAATTTTTTCGTTTCGATATTCTAAGGTCATTGGTGCAGTTTGAGAATTTTTTGACATGTTTTAATGTACATTTTTTAAATTTTTATATCTTTCAGACATTTATGAGGAAATTTTTTTATTTGTTATTTTTCGGACAGTTACGAAAAAAGAGTAAAGTTTTTTTCATTTTTTCGTTTCGATATTCTAAGGTCATTGATGCAGTTTGAGAATTTTTTGACGTGTTTTAATGTACTTTTCTTGATTTTTATATCTTTCGGACATTTACGAGGAAACATTTTTTTTTGTTATTTTTCGGAGAGTTACGAAAAAGAGTAAAGTTTTGTTCATTTTTTCGTTTCGATATTATAAGGTCATTGGTGTAGTTTGATAAATTTTGAGCTGTTTTGATGTACTCTTCTTGATTTTTGTATCTTTCGGACATTTACGAGGAAAAATTAAATTTTTTGTTATTTTTTGGAAAATTACGAAAAAGAGTAAAGTTTTGTTCATTTTTTCATTTCGATATTCTAAGGTCATTGGTGCAGTTTGAGAATTTTTTGAGGTGTTTTGATATACTTTTCTTGATTTTCATATCTTTCGGACATTTACGAGGAAAAAATAATTTTTTTATTATTTTTAGGACAGTTACGAAAAAGTGTAAAGTTTTGTTCATTTTTTCGTTTCGATATTCTAAGGTCATTTGTGCAGTTTGAGTATTTTTTGAGGTATTTTGATGTACTTTTATTAATTTTTATATCTTTCATACATTTATGAGGAAA